>JAODKL010000296.1:2268-12856 GCA_026780765.1 Petrocephalus schoutedeni
AAAACTTTTTAAAATAATTTTTTCGTTTGCTGTTCGTCCTGAGGTCCCTCAAAGACCATGCATGCTTTTAAGCATAATGCAAGCCCGGTCATGAGATGAATATGCATTCTAATATTTTTTGTTGCAAATCCATGTACAAGAACACTTGTGCATTGAAATACCATGATACAAATGCAGTTATATAGAAAATGCATTATAATAAGGCCCTTGTACCTTTCATTTCATGCAATGTAGCCTTATGACAGGGGTGGGAAATCTTATCCATAGAGGGCTGGTGTGTATGCAGGTTTTTAGGATAGCCTTTAGGTCAGCTTCTCAAACCCAGGTGTGAGGACTCTTCAGTCCTTTAATTAGCAATCTTTCAGTGAAAAGTCTGCTTAAAGGGAGTTTCAGCGAAAGCCTGCATATAGAGCGGCCCTTTCTGGATAAGCTTGGTCATCCCTGCCTTAAGACATACATCCATTTGAATATTCACTATATGGAGGCTTATTTCCCACCATCCTTATTATGATTACCAAGTCTAGTTCGTACACTAGACACCACTAAGAGTGTGACACAACAGTCCACAGGGAAGTTGCCATGCACCAGTGAGGGGCGATCAGCACCACGAGACCTATAATAACCTTGGAGTCCTCACACTTCAATACAAAGAAGCGGCTGGCAGTAACTGCCCCAACGAGGGGGCCCGACTGTCTGTAAGCTATGCTGGAGAGAACTTCAGTAGAAAAAGGAAAGGCTACGTCAGCGGTGCCTGCTTTCTCTGTCCATGTGACTTCTAAATTATGACCACTCTCAGGGGCAGATTAATGCACAGGCCATTCTAGTCTACACCCTAGGCCCCCCCAAAAATAAGGGCCCCATTCAGCAAATCAGGCGCCTCACCTTGGGAAAGCTGATCTGAAAATTTTATTGCTAGCACCCCCCGATCGATAAATTTAACTACCAGCACCCTGCATGCCATGCTGATTAACAGATTTTCTACATGGCATCAATTTTAATTCCCTCATTTCTTTCTTGAGGGGGCCTCTGAGCTGGTGCAGATGTTCCTGAGACAGGACCAAAAGATCATTGCCAGTCTGGCCTTAACCCCCATTGCCATTTCATTGCGAGCTCCGCTAAGGACGACACTGAGGTGAGTGGTCCTTTACCCTAATCATGAATCACGCACCCCTGCAGTGGATGGCCAGGAGCCAAGGACATCAATGCCCAGGAGATCCACTGGTCCTCTGCCAACAAGAGAGGTATTAATGATAACTACTGCTGGGTTATAGTACCCGAAGAGCTCATTCTATTTCTCTTCTATTATTAGAATATAGAGAGACTATTGATAGAAAGCCATTCATATCCCTGGATGAAGGGACTGCTTTTATTCTGGGGGCAAAACGGATGGGGATTTGGATTCTGTTTTCCCTGTTATGTTCCAGGTTTCCTTGACTGTGATTTCAGATTTTTTTGGTTTCGTCAATAAACAGAAAATGGATTGTAGTGCGTGGAGCTCAGCCAGCGTCATTGGAGTGTGGAGAGTTTAGCCAGGCCAGGCGAGGAAGCAACAGGAGGATGTGCAAGTTACATTGTTATTGTGGAGGGTCTCAGACTGGAGGACAGGAAGGAAAGGCAATGGCCCACAATGGATTTCCCTGCTTTTCAGGGCCCATATAACTCACATTTCTTAAGAATCTAGTTGGGTAGTCTCACATTTTTGCTTCCTCCCAGCTTGTTGGGACACACTGCTGTAATACAAATAAATATCCATTTCCAGTGAGCTATCGTTTTTAAACCTTTAATAAGAACGTACCATTTTCTAGCCTGTTTCTTCAATTACTTTTTACCGCTCCTTCCCCATGATCAGAAGGAGGATTAAAAGAAACATTGCTGGATACAGACAGCAGGGAATACCTCGTGTTATGCGGCCAAGAAGAGCCTTGCTTTGTGATATATAGTGTATGCAACTTCTGGCGTCGACCAAAAACACGAACGAATTACTGAGGTCAGGGCCGGCCCAACCCTCTTCTGGGCTCTAAGCAAAATATGACTAATCTAGTTGTCATTTGTCCTCTCAGTTCACTTATGACAGGGGTCAGTCCTGACCGAGGTCAAAGTTCATCTTTTGCTGTTTTTGACTCACATTCAACACATTCACTATATATCCCCTTGCTTTAAATGTTTTTATCAGATTATTTTTATCCCCAGCTCCCGTTGATTGCTGTCAAAATCAGTTACAATTAGTAGCATTTTGCTGGGAACCAGCAGCTTTGAGTTCGTAGCATCACCACTGTGTAACCAGATGCCAAAATCCTAATACTCTTATTATGGTCCAGCACACTGTAACATAACTCACACACATTTTTTTTACTGAAAAAGCATGATATAGTTATACTGGAGGAACAGTGTGATTGCAGTTTTAACTAAATACAAAATTAAATGTGAAGGGTACTTCAGTCAGGTCATTTTTAACTGAGATTAGTGTGGCTTTCATCTCAGGTTTGGGGGGGTTTATGTTGTGTTCATAGTTTAGATAAACTGCAGAGTAATTACAGGAAAAGGATGCTTACCACATTCTGTAAAATGCACTGGGTGTAATGATCTTCCTGGAAAGCGTTTGAGTTTGTTCCAATGGATTAATTTCAAGATGCTAAGTACACATTAACTCTGTGGTAACTGTGTAACTGCTGTGGTACCAATAGTCACCCGTGGAAATATGTCAAGTCCAAAACTTTTTCACAGACATATTCTATGTCCAATGAGTTTATGAAAAAATATACATAAATTATAAAAAGCAAAGATATTTATTTCATCTTTCATTTCAATTAAACTTCTGGGTGATTCAAATATTAATTGCCTCATTTGTATAGCTAAAGTCAGTTTCGGGGAATCAAAATGATTTTATAGTTAAAATTGTACCAATTATGTGTCCCTAAATATTCTTGAAAACTTTTAAGGTAAACAGTCTTAGCTTCAGGTATTGAGTTGTGCCAGTTTAATAAACTGGATCTCTGATGCCCAGAAATCAGCACTAATTTCTGTATTCGGAAATAATAATAACTGAAAAATATAAATGCCATTGTTGATGGTAGGATGATGATGTCGATGAACACAACATCTAATCTCTAAATTAAGCACAGATCCCACCCCCCAATTCACAGCGTACCGCAGAATTTGTATGTTCAGTTCGAATGCTAAAAGCACCAATTATGGTCATCGGTCCACTTCTACACATACCGACATCATGACGACAGTTTTTAAAGGCATTGCTTCCTCTTCTTTAATAAGCAGCGTCTCTTTAAAGAACAACCGTCACGGCCACAAACCCACCCCACACACATATACACACACAGCTTCACAGCAAGCTCTTCAAGAGATAGTATCACATGCGGACTCTATCCACTGTAGCTTCTCAATTACCCAGGCGGCTTGAGCACAAATGTACTTTGAGAAAACAAATAAGTTTTACTTACAAACAACATCAATAATAATAATAATAATAGTATCTAATAAGCGATAGACAGACAAGTAGAATCGTCAGCGTCTTAATTAGTGCAAACACAAGATCTGCTGATTGGATAGAAATAAAATAATAGTAAAATGATCGTAGGAAAGCACGGAGCCCGTATTTCAGTTTTAAACCGCCTGTCTTAGGAGATGGCTTGTGGGGACGAAGGATGCACGTCGCCGCCGCTACCAGCACCGCACGCACTCACGCTTTTGAGGGAAAAAGAAAAACCGAAACTATAATAGGTACTGCAACAGGTGTAATAGCGAAATATAACTTTATGACGCTGGCTCACGTAGGGAAGCGGCACTAGCTACACATGCTTGCGTATCTTGTAAGATTAATTGAGCTGTGTACTCCGTGGGGAGCTGGACGCGTCCCTGTACCGCCTTTTTGCACTTTTCTTTTTGTGCTATTAGATTCAACGGTGAAGCTTAGGAAATGTGATTTCGGTGCCATTAACACTCCAAACGCGTAACAGTACGTAGCATCACTAAATACTGCTGGTTCCGTAAATGTGTGAACTCATCGAACTCACCGGCATGTGGTCCCGCGGTCTGCCATTAGCATCACCGTTTATTATGAAGTGCACGGATTCCTGTCAGCCTACACTTAACTTTAAAATGGTCCACATCCAGGATGACCTACAGATTTAAGGAAGGATAAATAACCCAAACACTGATGTCACGTTCTGAAACATTTAACATTTTATTCAAAAGCATACACTTTCCGCATCGGTGGACTTTGGCGCTGCGGGTTTGGGGTCATGAACGTACTGAGAAGTGCGCTGCCAAGGCTGCGCCGGATGCTGTTTTGGTCAATGAAAAAAAGAAAAGAAAGAAATCCAAAAATAAATATCTGTCACGGCGTTCTTTCACACGGCAAGCGAGTTCTGTATACGTTCTGTATAATCTACACCGAGTCTGTACTGGATGCAACTGTCAACAGGTTTTTTTCTCTTATCTCAGACTAATTTATGTTACTATAACAAAGCTAGCCATTGTGGATGGGCACCTCCATACCAGACAATTACGAAGTAACACTGTTTGTATGTTGGCCAGTGCCAACCAAAATGTTTAGTGTATTACCATTATGCCAAATCACTCCAAATGCCGCATGGAGTTTCATCCAGTCCTCTGAAGCAGATCCCTGCCCATTGAAGTATCCCTCTTAAATAGCATTTGGACGTGGTGGCGTTTCCTGTTGCTTTATGCAGGCTTATCTGCGAAGAGCGCAGTGCTGTCTGGCAGCTACAGTCGGCTTGCTCAGTAAGATCTAGTGGTTGTGGAGTAACGGCGAGTGGAGTGGCGGTCTCGTATTCTTCATAAACTGCAAGCTTAATATTTAACTTAATTATCAGTGAACACGCCGCTGTTACATGTAACGACTGTCCTCACATCGGTAAGTTACTCCTCAAGGCACGATCAAGTAGATAGCTCTTTTAATGAATTTGTATAAAACCACATTCTGGTTTTAGGATCACTGAACATGTTATTCTATTAATGTAACGAAGATGGGGGGTTTGACTTTGCGAAATATTTATCGTTTAGAATTCTCCGAGTAGTATTACAGTGTTTGTTTTGCCTGTATCTTAGCCTACTTGCGGAAAATCTTTCTTTCTCTCGCAGATATGCCATCCGCTGTTATATTGTTGCTTTTTACATGTGTGGATTGGTATAACTATGTTAATGCGGACCAGAATTCTGGTATGTATTTTTCAAATCTCACAAACCGACATACGTTCTGTAATGTCACCGAGGCAAATTTAGGTTAATACTCAATATTCAACCATATCAGTAGATGATGTCAATTCAGCAGTGCAGCATAGAGACTGAGGTGCTTCCTGTGCCACAAGGCTAGTTTTGGAAATATTTCTTGTACATTTTAAAAAAAATTTTAATGACGTAATCATGCAAATAATACTATTACTCTCCGTAACCACGTGACCTCATGACGTCAAACCAACTGTGCAGCAGAGAGACCAATCCTCGAGGCTTGTATGTTTAAGAACAAGAAATTTACAAACGAGAGGAGGCCATTCGGCCCATCAAGCTCGTTTGGGGAGAACTCGACTAATAGCTCAGAGATTTTAAAATTTTATCTAGCTCTAATTTAAAGGAACCCAAGGATTGGGCTTGCATTACGCTATCAGGAAGACTATTCCATATTCTAACTACACGCTGTGTAAAGAAGTTTCTTCTCAACTCCAGTTTGAAATGTTCTCCCACTAATTTCCAGCTATGGCCACGAGTTCTCTTATTTGAACTAATGTTGAAGTAACTATTTAATTGGACAGGATCCAGACCTGTTAGGATCTCATAGACCTGGATCATGTCCCCCCTTAATCTCCTTTGCTCAAAGCTGAATAGATTGAGCTCAACTAACTCTCCTCATAAGACATTCCTTTTAGCCCAGGAATTGTTTTTGTAGCCTTGCACTGAACCCTTTCTAAGGCAGCAATGTCCTTTTTAAGGTAAGGTGACCAAAACTGCCCACAATATTCTAGGTGGTGTCTTACAAAGGAATGGTAAAGTCTTAACATTACCTCCCTTGACTTAAACTCCACGCACCAGGAGATGTAACCCAATATCCTATTAGCCTTTTTAATTGCTTCCCCACACTGGCGAGAGTGGGACATGGAAGCATCAACATATACACCAAGGTCTCTTTCACAATCAGCTTCCTGTATTTCCGTAGCACCCATAAAATACTTGTGTCTTATATTTTTGTTCGCTATATGGATTACCTTATACTTGTCCCCATTAAACATCATCTGCCAGGTATCAGCCCAGTAACTAATTTCATCAAGATCCTGCTGTAGCCTCTGTGCTCCAGTTACAGTATCCGCTACACCACCCACCTTAGTATTGTCTGCAGATTTGACCAACTCACTGTATATATTGGTGTCAATATCGTTTATATAAACTAGGAACAATAGTGGCCCCAAAATTGAACCCTGTAGTTCCCCACTATGAACACAGGCCCACTGAGACGTTGTGCCCCTAATAACTACTCACTGTTTCCTATCTGTTAACCAGTTATCAATCCAGGTTACTACAGTAAGTAGCAAGTAGTAAGTATTCCTCTTGTACACAGAAAAAGATTTGGAATAGGGACATTTGAAAATATCGTCTCACCAGAGATCTGTGTTATTTTTAATAATGTCTAGACAGCCGTGTTCTGCTTTTTCTGTAAGAGTGCTCCACATAGGGAGGAACTGCATCCCCGTCTCAGTCCACAATATCTATAGGAAGAAAATGGACTGCTTCCCAGTGTTCATGAAAACTGTATTTAAACTTGCTGAAGCTCTGTTGAACTGTTTGCCTTCCCAAAGATCCACACAAAAAGACGCTGAAGTTATAAAAAAATAATTCATGATAATTTTTTTACGAAAGGTACATTTCAAAATCAATCCCTGTACGTGGCACATGAAGGACATTATAGCCACTATACCAGGGGTGCCCATGCACACACTTTTTAGGCTTGCAAGCTACTTTTAAAATGACCAGGTCAAAGTGATCTACCTACATTAAAAAATGCTAGATGTTTTTTTGCATACACTGAGTATACTTTATATACGCAGTATATGTTGGTGAAAATTGCATGAATCCTTACAGCACAATATAATTCAATACATTTATGGTTCCTTACTCGGTGCCACTACCCCACTCATTTTTATATCCCTTTTTCAGTAGATATAAAATTGGAAGGCTAGCTGGGTCACTTTGCTTGCCAGAGTTTTACATTAGCTCGCAATACATTCGCATTTTCTGAGTGGTGACCCGTGGGTTCTTCAAGACAAGATGTTATGGTAACCAATGTAACAGAGTTTTAATTAAGCAACAACAGGCTGGCATTTTACGTCAATCAAGTGGCAAATACCAAAGGGAGGATAGCTGATAGGCTAAGAAATAAACTTTTGTTTAATTTTGCGAGATCTACTTGGTCACCCCAGCTCAATCTATGCTGTACAATTGGTTTGGCGTCATGAGGTCACGGTTATATTCATGTATACGTCATTATTAATTCTAAGAATATGTACAATTTCATGTAAATGTGTGCTAAGTACCATCACTTAATAAGCTTCATAATGCACGCCTTAACGGCACATGCTGTTTTTTGACAATAGTACCGTATTTTCTATTTATTGTAATACTTTCATCAGACAGAAGCAATAATACTTCTGAAACATATGGGAATAAATTGTCGTCCGCTACTTCGAGTAGTGATGGAAATATAGACGAGGAATATAACCAGCACAATGAAACTAATAGTTATGTAAGTGTTTATAATCTTGTTTAATCATTTTTATATCTGCATTTGCTGTTAATGTATTTTACTATTTTCTTTTTTCGTATGGATTTCGAAGATGTATATGACGATGAATACTATGTAAGCATTTCTACTGACGTTTGACCGTTGTTAAAACGATGTTGTATTTTACAATTTTTTGTTCTTGTTAAGGATCTTGAAGAATATGGATCTGATGTTATGCGTTATGTAAGTTTTTCTACTGACATTTTAACATTTTTAAAGCTATATTTATTAGCTTTTCTTGAAATGCAGCTTTTCTTAATATGTTGCATTCCAGAATTTCCTTTTAAATGTATACACAGAGTTTATTAGGTAAGCCTATAGTGTACTGCGTAGGATCCACCAAGGGTGTATATTTGGGTATGGACGGTAGGGGCGTGTCCCTACCAATATGGTGAGAGTACAGTGTGTGTTTAGGGGGTGGGGGCATTGCTGGCTGATTTGGTCCCTGACAAGCCTCCCGAACCACTTCAAGGGTAAATGCCTTGTGCACTCAGAGACGCCTTTCTGCACACCGGTACTAAGCAGTCATTTTAGCTGTTATCCATAATGAGTTTGGCCATTCTCCTCTGATCTCTCTCATTCACCAGGTCTATTGGTAACTGCATCATCCTCTATAAACTATAGTGTGTGAAAATCCCTTGTAAATGGCTATTTCTGAGATACAGGAACCACCATGTCTCACGCCAATAATCAAATTACATTCACAATCGCTTGGATCATACATCTTAACCATTCTGACGCTTGGCTATCCTGACCTTGTATATGTGGTGTATGTATTGAGTTGCAGCCGTGTGATTTCCTGTTTGAAGCATCAGACTGTTTGCGTTAACAAGTTGACGTATCTAATAAGCTGGCCGCTGAGTGTGTATAATATTATGCAATATCTTAGGTTAAAATGCACTGCATATGTTTTGTTAATAAGTAAGTAAAAAAAATAATAACACAGTGGAAACATTTTTTTTTACAGCCTATCATAACATTATATACATACGACAATGGAATAGTTACGTCTCATACAAGAGACATATTTGAAAATGAAGAAATATGCATGGACAATGTATATAGGAACATCACACTTCCACCAGGTAAGAGTTGCATTCCTTTTATTTTAGGAGCTAGAATAGATTACTAATGGAGTAATAGAGTAGTCATTTTAGGTGTATGTTTGTTGCTATTATAGTTGTTGAACCGTTTTATTTCCATGAAATAAAATTACAAGATCAAACCAGCATTTTTTTGTTGCTGAACAGCTGAGGGTTGCTTCAGATAATTGCATTTAATTTTCTGTCACTATATGCAATAATAGTGTCCGAGTTGGATGTGAGTAAATGTGACAGATAATGCCAGAGGCCACACAACAGTAATTTGGTTCAACTTACGTACTCAGTGTACAACAATCTAACATGATACAAAGATCTATGCTGTGTTTTTAGGCATACATAGAATTCTTGTGGAGAATGTATGATATACATAACAGTTAAGCTGCACTATGCATACCTTAACAGCACATGTTGTTTTTTGACAATGGTACTGCATTTCCTATTTATAGTGACACTTTTCATCAGACAGAAACGCATATACTTCTGATCCATACAGGAATAAATTGTTCTCCCCCTCTTTGAGCGCTGAGGAAATTGTAGATGAGGCATAAGACCAGCACTCAGAATCTAATGTTCATGCTGTTTTAGGTGTGCATAGATTTCTCGTGAAGAATGTGTCCTGCATTGTGTATAATATCCTTCATTTGAACTGCTCTTGGGCTATGGTGAATGTCCCCGAAGGAGCCCAGTACTCTGTCACGGTCAAGTAAGCCAGCCTCCTGTCTGAAGCCACACTTACATACAGTTTCTGACGTCCCATCACCTGACTTCTTTCTTTGTCTCCTCAGTCAAGATGGTTCACTCCTCCCCTGTCACTGCTCCATGAATAATGAAGCCGGAGTTGTTAAATGTAATGGAGAAATTGTTGACGGACCATACTTTACCATAAACATCAATGTTACTGTCACTAACTTCCAATACGTCCACTCTCAAGAATTTGAACAATTGGAAATTGGTAAGAACGCAAGTATGAGTTCAGCAATGTTTTCTGTTTAATGAGAAATAGGAAATGACTGTAATTACTTCATCTTTTTTTTTCCAAGAAAAGCTCAATTCCCCTCATAATGTAACTGCTTCAGTCATCTCAGGGAACTTGTACATTGATTGGGATCTCAAATCAAAAGTCAAAGGAGTCAAGTGTTATAACTTCCAGTTACGGATAAAAAGTCACATCGAGGTAAACTCAATGAAAGACTGTTTATTTTCTCAGGGTTTTCCATTGTCTTCTTGGTGCAGTGTCAGATTTTGGCATTTGGTGTCATTACTGCTTCTTGATGAAGGGCTTCTTCCTTGCTTTTTGGGATTTCAGTCTTGCTCCCAGGCCATTTTTTTCCAGAGCTGTATTTAAATAATATTAAAAGGTCAGTTCATGAACAGATGTTTAAATTTGTTGATTTATAGTTACATTCTTCATGCCCATTAAATATAATGGTAACACTTTATTTGATGGGGCACGAATAATATAGTATTATGCCACATAAGTTAATTACTTATTACTTATGTTACTGATCTCATGTTAAAAACATCTATCATGGTTCATTAATGATGAATTATCTCAAGCAATTACTATATTTGTTCTTGATTTGTTCATGATTTGCAGTACAAATATCCATCCATCCATTTTCCAACCCGCTTATCCTGTTCAGGGTCGCGGGGGGTCCGGAGCCTATCCCGAAAGCAA
>JAODKL010000297.1:0-12836 GCA_026780765.1 Petrocephalus schoutedeni
TAGCCTAGTAGATATAAAGTTTTAAGGGGTTGAATGTAGAACCTACTGTCTTATTTATGAAGCTAAAACACTAAATACAACTAGATAACATGATCATCAAAGTTTTAATATTTATATTTAACTGTAGATGGATACACGAAGGTTTTTCAGTCACATGGGAAATGTGTGTTAAACGTCTATGTGGGCTGAGCCCCCCTTAAATGAAAATCCTAGAAATGCCCCTGGCATAACCCTTACGGCAACGAACGGAACACCACTAACCAGATAACTATGCGTTGTTATCTTTAATTAAACTTAAAAAGACTGCACCGGTAGAGAGCCACACCTCAACATGCTCCCGGTCACAATAATATTTCACAATAATAAGTACATTTATATAGCAGAATGCAATATATTTCACAATAATGGGCTGTATTTCAAAATGTGTCCATTTATTTTACAATTTCATTGTCGTCTCTTATTTATTTCATTATGTAATATTTATTTAATTTTGAACATTTTGGAGTTCCATACTGTTGCGCTGGAGAAGCGACTTCGGCTTTAAAAAGAGCGATGACGTCAGTGGAGGCGATCTTTGGCAGGGGGCAGTTTTAGAGCACAAAGTCTCTCAAGCGTTACGACGTATAACTCAAATATATAGCGAAATGGTTCTCTGTATAAGAACAAGGGTCATCTAACAGGGGGAGATGCAGATAAAAAGTCTCTGCGTTACTTTGATCTTGTTCAAGTTCGTCATTAACTCTGACGGTACGTACATTAATGTGCCCGGTAACTCGCATAACAATGTTGGTCTTGTTTTGGGTGTATAACCAATAGGCCTATAGCAATATTTTCTGACCAGTTATTTATGTAACTGCGTTGTAATGGATATTTTGCGGTTATTATTTAATGTTTTGCTGTCATAAAGTGATTTTATATCTCTTATTCCTGTGGTAGGTTTCCTGCTACACGGCTCTGCGGATCCTCTAACGGCCCGGCTGAGAGGAGCTGTACTGCTGCCCTGCTTTGTGGACAGACCCCTGCCTTTGGAGGAGCTGGAGGTGGAGTGGAGAAGGACTGATTCAGACACCATCGTGCACCTATTCCAGGAGGGTCAGAGCAGACCTGAATCACAGGGGGACGCCTACAGGGGCAGAGCCCACTTCTTCTCCCAAGAAATCTCCAAAGGCAACTTCTCTCTGCTGCTTGAGGATGTGAGGACTGCAGATGGAGGAGTGTACAAGTGTGTGGTTTACACAGAGCAGGAGCACCAGGAAACATGGGTGGGAATACAGGAAGTAGGCAAGTCAGCTTTTCTGTTTTATGGCTTAAGCGACATGGGCTGGTATTATCATTTGAGTTTATCATTATGTTGGTGTATATGGAGTAAGGCTGGGAAACCCCTTGTAAAAAGGTATTACAATTTTTATAATATAACAGATTTATCATTTGAAGAAATTTGACTAGGATACTGAGGCTGTAGGAGAGCGTTTGAAATGGGGGGGGGGGTCACAACTTAATAATTTAAATGCAAAGCTTTTTTTGAGGGGCCAACTGTGTTGTGTTCTAAACCAGGGGTGTCGTCGATCGCAAAGGTAGTGTGGGTCGATTGCACGACATTCAATTATTTGTTCAAAAACATGATTGAAGTGAAGGGCGGTCAGTCTGTATATATATATATATATATATATATATATATATATACACACACACATTTTTAATAAATTTTACATTTTTATATATTATCTATTATCATTTTAAAGATTATATATATATATATATATATAAAATAATCATTAAAACAATAATATATCATATCTAAAAATATAAAATTTGAAATACATACATATATATGTATATATTTCAAAATTTTAATGTAGGTACACTGTAAAAAAAAATCAGTTGTTTTTACAGTAAAAAACCGGCAGCTGTGGTTGCCATAATAATTCTGTAAAAAGATACAGCAGAACCGTAAAGGTACGTTCACACCGCGAGCGTCAGAGACGCCAGCCGTCGCTCTTGCCATCCTGAACGCGACGCTAGCCAACGCCGGAGACGCTCTCTGACGTCATGGAGTGGGCGCGAACAAGGCCGCTCAGTATGCCAGGCTCTGAGAACTCTCAATCAGCTGCAAAGCAAACAAACGTGTAACTTATGTCTTTTTGCCGACTGCTGATGGGATATTTGTCAAAGCACATGAAATTATGTTAAGACAAACACTACTGTTATGAATAAATAACGTCAGTTACCGACAATTCGCATTGTTTAAATGCTATAGCGCCAAAATTAGTATGCGATTTGCTTTCCTTTCACGAAAGCATATATATTTTTTGTCTATGTCTCATTTAAATTTACGTCCCTCCATGCAAAGAGCGACACGTCAAAAATAATTTAATAAAATTTGTATTGAAAGTTCATTTTTGCTGGATTTTCTTTCGGAATTATTCTGGCAACCACAGCTGCCGTTTTTTTATGTATTTGCATTGAAAGCGCTGATAGGCTCCTGGAAAATTATGATTGGTTGTAGCAGAGTACAGAGAAAACGCATCCCCCTGGTCCTAAGCAGTCCTCATTATTTCCAAACATAGGCTGAATCCCATTTCTTCTAAACATAGGCTGAATCCCATTTCTTCCCCTGGGGTTAAAATCTACTCCTATGAAATGGGACACCCCTTCAGTAACGTGATACGTCATCATTAGTCTCCGGTGAATTATACGTAGACAGACGCGTCGTGTTTTTGCTGAATGTTCAACATGCCGTCATCAGCGGATATTATTTCCATTGCTTGGGCTGTTGGCATTTTTTTGCGTTTGTCCGCAGCAAACCGGAGATACACGTTTATACGTAGTCAACATTAAACAAATTACTCTCCCAAGTTGAGCAGTGATGCAAGATCATTCTCAGCTCTGAATCGAATGAGCCTTCTAGTTTCCTCTGTACTCCCTGGAATCACCGGAATATGGGAAATTAAACAGACCGCTGCTATACAAAGCCAGACAGCAAAGTGTATTTTGCAATGCACAACAGTAGAAACCCACTGTAAACAAGAAGGAAAAGATTGGGTTCCTGGTGACTTGCATCACATCAGTAGTAAATTAGCTAGATAGTTACTTAGCAAAAGAATATGAGCTCAACAGTGCTCTGTAGCACCCCTGACAGTCTGCACTAATACGAAGCGAAACGGCAAACTGGCTGCTCGACTTTTGTTGAATTCCCCATGCACAAATAGCAACCATACTAGCAGTTTCTTTGTGTGTGAGTGTATATTTGTTGCTTTTGCAGTGTAGCCTCTGCTTGACTTTCATACTGCACGCAGAAATAGCAACCGACCACAAGCTAGCGATTTTTTATGAAGAATACAACCATAAGGCTGAAAAAAGTTAAACTAGACAATACACTGGTTATCATAATTTTGAAATCTTTATTAATGCAGAAATTGTTCACATTTGTATGTCTCTTTTTGTTCCGCAGCTATGTTGCTGATTGTTTTTTGCGACGCCTTCTCCGACCCCTCCGTCTGGAGGCCTCTGAAAAATGCCCGTTTGAAGGGGTAGTTAGCCCTTCCCCTTACCCCTACCCCTCTGTCTAAATGAGAAATGGGACACCCTACCCCTACACATGAACGCGCAAAACAGAGGGGTAAGGCTAAGGGGTAGGGCCAAGGGAAGAAGTGGGATTCAGCCACAGAATGCGTGCACAATAACCACATTTTAAAAATTAAAGTTTAATGTCGGGCGTACCGATGTATTGCGGTTCACCTGGGTGTATCAAACTGAACAGGGTGTACCGAATGGTTAAAAAAAAAAAAATGAAAACTGGACGAAAACTGTGGAAGGAAATTTTAAAGTAATGGTAGGCCAGGGTTGGGAGGCATTGTGGGATTGTTGTTTTGTCTCAGGTTCTGTTGTTTTGGGGATGGTGCTGTGTGTTCTTGCCTTGCAGCCAGCTGCACGGAACCAGCTTTGCAGGCCACAGACCTTGGAGAACTTTGGTGAAGGGAACTTTGCCAGGGGGAGAGAGGGGGCCTGCAGAAAGGCCTGAAATGTAGCTACTATACTATGCTATACGCAGCTTGTTATATGGTAGTGTTTGAGCATATAAGCAAGTTATGTACCCATAAGGGTTGTATATGCTTACGCGGAAGTCTTTTTTTGGGTAATGTAGGGTTGTGGTTTCCCTTACTGATAGTGTTGTGAGCCATGCCAGCCATGGACCCCAAAGGGGGGCTGCACCTTTTCGGTGGGTTGGGAGTGGAACTTCCCTAATGCTTATGGTTTTTGCCCTCCTTCCTAGGCTGGATGAACAGGCTTATGTGTGGGACCCATAGGAGGCCTAGGCCTAACGGGGATCGGAAGCTGAACAACTGATCTAGTAGACCAATAGAGGTGGCGATTTATGTTTGTTGCATGTTCAAATCCTGGTTTGCAGATATTTGGTAACCAATCAGGACTTATATAGGGGAATTCGTGTTATAGTACAGTATATTAACCTGCTGATTTCTGGGTATGGGCTGCAGTGTGCATTGTACCCGAGTCTGGCTGGGCCGCTATGCTGGATTGCTGAATAAAAGAAGAAAACTTTGCTCATCACATGCAAGGTCCGGAGTTTGATTCAAGTTGAGAGAGAGTCATAGAATTATAGAGGATTATAGAGTCATAGATGCTTAGGTTAATTCTGACTTCTGATGGAAAGTTTATTTTCATTATCATTATGTACAGATAATTCCATTTGCCCTGTTCAGGTATATAATGTGTGTCTGCCCTCCAATTGTGTGCTCCATGTCCAACCCCCATGTTTGCACTTGTGTATTTAATCCGCACTTTACCCATGTAATTGTGTACACACAGCCCCCCATGTGTGTTATATTGCACCGTGGACCTTGTGAAACGATGTCTCACACCACTGTATACTTCTGTATGGCTGGCATGACAATGACATGACTTGAAAATGTCAAAAGAATGGCATGAAATAGTTGAAGTTAGTTAAATAGTTAAGTTTAGTTGCATAAAGTAGTTTAAATCTTAATCAACGACATCATACAATCAAATGCTTCTTTCAGTTCAGGCTGTATCTAACTAGGCTTTGACAGTATATCATTTTTCATACCGTCATACTGTCCATATGTGATACTGCAGTATTAGGTATTTTGACAGGATTTTCCAAACCAACACAACTGCCAGCGAAATCCAAACAGTTATCAGACTGAACGTTTCAGGTGTTTGGGACTTGGTGTATCACTGCGTTCTTCTTCTGAGTCACATATGTCAAAAGGGCCATAATTTAAAGTGTTGCATGTCAAAATGGAAACAACCCCAAGTTTCCTCTCTGAATAGGAGAAGAAAACGCACAGTTGTCAGGTTGCCAGTTTGTGTGAATCTTCCTGTTCTTGTTGCAGAGCGGCTGATGATGATATTTGCAGATGAGCCTGTCTATGCACATGTTGGATATGATGTGACTCTCAGCTGCTCTGTGGACACCCATGTTAATGTGACAGAGCTTCATGTGGAATGGAGAAAGACAGACGGTGACATCTTGGTGCTTCTGTACGTTGATGGAGAGAACAGACCAGAGTCGCAGGATGGGAGATACTCTGGAAGAGCTGAATTCTTCACTGAGGAAATTCCCGCAGGAAACTTTTCAATGAAGCTGAGGAAAGTCAGGCTGGAAGACAAAGGAGAGTTCATGTGTGAAGTCCACACAGATACTGATGCTGCCAGTACAACTGCCAGGATAGCAGCACTGGGTGAGTCACTAGAAGATAAGATAAGAACAACTTTATTTAAGAGAGCATGTTAGACAGGCTGCCGTCCGAGACAGCGCCGGAAGTAAAAGATCTAGAAGGACTGGTTTTAGCATGTATCTTAACATAGTTTGTGTGATTAAATCACATTTTTTCCCTTAGGGTCAGTGTTTCATCTGCAGACAGATCTTGCCATAGGGTTTAATCTGCTCAGTGTAACAGCAGAAATGGTCACATTTCGTTCACAGAAGACACAAAATGCATTAAATGAATGAATGAATATTTGTTTTAGGCTTCACCTTTAGTTCAGTTTTCAGCTCTATCATAACAGGTATTTTTTTAGAGTGATGCGGTGAATATAAAACTACGGTTTTATTATTCATATTAATTTAAGAGCTCCAGAGACCATGAGTGTGTGACTGGGGAAAAATGCAGTAACAACATAGTATTTTATTAATTGTATATATCATTGTGTCACTGGGCAATGCAGTTAAAAAGCTCTTTGTGTGTAAATATATCCAAATCATATACAACCTCAAATCAGAAAAAGTTGGGACGGTATGGAAAACGCAAATAAAAAAAAGAAAGTAGTGATTTCTAAATTTACTTTGACTTGTATTTCATTGCAAACAATACAACAGCACATTACTTAACGTATTCGTCATGAATTTTATTGTTTTTCACAAAATAAACACGTATTCCAATTTTGGTTCTTGCAACACACCAAAAAAAGTTGGGACAGGAGCAATTTACGTCTAGTAATGAGGTAAATTGGTTAAATAATTATGTAATTAAACAGGTGATGTCAACTGGTGATTGTAATTATGATTTGGTACAAAAGCAGCATCCAAGAAAGGTCTAGTCCTTTAGGAGCAAAGATGGGCCGAGGATCGCCAGTTTGCCAACAAATGTGTGAGAAAATTATTGAAATGTTTAAAAACAATGTTCCTCAAAGATAAGAAGAGATTTGGATATTTCATACGGAAGCGTATTGCTGCCATGCCATAATAATAAAAAATATACGACTATCACGTTATAACATGAAAATTATCACGTTAAAATGTGAAAATGATCATGTTAAACGTGTTAAATATCACGTTATAACGTGAAAATGATCATGTTAAAACGTGTTAAATATCACGTTATAACGTGAAAACCTTCACCTTAAAACCTGAAAAATTATCATGTTATAACGTGAAAACATCCTCATACATTTCACGTCACAAGAAGATAAACTTATTGCAGGCGGAACTGGTACTTGACCTTTTGCTGTGAACAGGCATCAGTATGACCCAAAACGCGGATAGCCCATTGCTGAGATTTCTACGTAAACGAGGTGTACCAGAAGAGTGCCTCTCACGCATGGAACAAGAATGGGTAAGTGTAGTTTTACATAGCGTGATTCATGTACCTGTATTTCACTGCCGTTATGGGACATCTAATGTAATATGACTAGCACAGAAAATTAACTGAACTAGCCGGCAAGTCCGGGTTAAGAGGTTACCTTTCAGTTTCTTGGTGCTGACTAGATAAGGCCACAGAAAAAAATGCAATTGTATATGTGTGTGTCTAATTTAAGTGGACCAGCTGCGCAGTGAATAATCAGGGTACTGTCATGACCTGAGTTGGCCAGCACAGTTATTGCGTGTTACATATTCGGCGCTGCTCATTACAGGTGCCGCTTTGCATGTCTGCATTTCTCTGTGGTTAAGTTTTATGTTAAATTTTAGATGTATTTGTCATATTGACAATGTATTGTACTTTCACTGACGTATTAATGTCAAAGTAACCGATGTGAATTCATACAAATACTGTTAATTTGTCTTATAAGGTCTTGTAATCATTTAAAAATCATTTAAAAAATGACGGTAAACAAATTAGAAAAAGGAGAGGAGGAGGGACAAGGACCCTTGATGTACCCAAAGAATCCAAAAAAGCTGACGTATTGCAATATGCAAAAGGCCTTTTCTTCCCAAATGGAAATAATAAATTTGAAAAATTTGAAACACTGACACGTGACATATTAGACTATCAAGAGAAAGCTGTATTGGATGAAACGATCACAGTTGGAGAACTGTACGCTGTACTAAGAATGGGAGTGTCTAGATTTTACCTGAGCACTACGAGCATGAGAGATCTGGATGATAAAGAATATGGTGGAGAACAATCAGCAAACAATGATGTACAACAGAGAGACACACCTGAAGAAGACGAGCAAGTTACAGAAACTATTGTCATCTTGTCACCAGATTTGCAAGAAGTCGATGCAGATACATCAGGCACATCAGAGGTGATGTTTAGCCCCTTCCTTGGAGAACCAATAGTTGGTCAACTGGATGACACTTTGATATATCAACCCAAACTGCAGTTTGAAGACGATGAGATTGTTATCACATCTGTTACACTTCCCCCAACAAGCACAACACCCATTATTCCAAACCCAGCCTCTGTAGGTGAGGAGGCAAGCAGTTCTGCAGCTATGATGTTGTGTGTATCACTATAAAACTTCACAGGGTCAATCTTCTGGAGGAGATGATTAATCAGTTCAAGGATCCAGTACTTCTCAAACACCTCCTAAAATACACTTTCATAGATGAAAAAGGAGCTGATGCAGATGGTGTATCAAGAGATGTGTATGCTGCATTTTAGACTGAGCTTATAAATCACACAGCTGAAGGAGAGGACCTAAGGGTTCCACCACTGTCTTCTAAATGGCAGGAAGAAGAGTGGAAATCAATTGGCAGGATTCTGCTGAAGGGATTTTAAGACCATGGATACTTTCCCTGTCGCCTTGCTTCTGCATTCACAGTGGCACTTATTTTTGGTGAGAATAAAGTATCAGATGATGTGCTGTTTGAAAGTCCTGTATGTAAGTCAGTCAGATAGAGATCTGATTACAACTGCCTTAAAAGAAGATCTTTTAGAGGAAGACAGAGATGAACTACTTGATCTTTTAGACCGCTTGGATGTAACAGCACTTCCAGCAAAATAGAATTTGAAAGGCATCCTGCTAGAAGTGGCACACAAACAATTGATCCAAAACCAAGGTATGCAGCAGAAATAAAGGTCAATAATTGCCTGTCACTCCCTGAAAGAGGCATTCAAGAGCCCACAAGATGTCCTACAAATGTATGAGGATAAAAAGCCAACAACAAGAAAGCTTTTGAAGTTGCTGGAAGCATCAACTGTTACTCAAGCAGAGAACCAGAGCTTCCGTTTTTTACAACAGCACATCAGCGGACTAGATGACGCAGGAGTCAGAAAAATATTACGGTTTGTCACAGGGTCAAATGTGAGCTGTGTTTACAAGATTGAGATCCTGTTCACAGCAGTAGATGGACTGGCACGACGACCAGTAGCGCATACCTGTGGGCCAGCTCTGGCTGCCATGGACTTACGCTTTCTACCCTGAACTGCGTACTGAAATGGAAAGTATACTGGCCACTGAAAGCTCTTATACATACATCATAGTTTAGATTATGAATGTATCCATAACAGAGGCAGAGGGCTAACTTTGGGGACATTAATGTACTCCTGAAGGTAGGGTTCGAGATTTTGTGAGGCGAGCATTTATGTGGCTTTTATGTTTATGAGGGTACTGTTGTCAGTTACAGTGTTTTACGTGTTAGGATAATGTTTAGATAGAAAGCTGAAGCAGTATAGTGCCTGTCTGTGCTTGAGATGTAGAAGTGCATGTAATATTAAATACACACAGCGTTTTATTACCTGCAAAATTTATTTGAAACAGGTCTGTTCCGTTTAAAGCTGTTACTTGTTGAGTTTCCACAGAGAGCGATGAGTACAGTACAAGACCAGTGTGTGTGTGTAGCTGGGAGATTCATACTGCTATTGTTTTTGACTTAATTGTTTCTGTATTCAAGTTTTACTTAAATGTACTGGACTTAAAACCAGCCGGTGGATTTAAACTCTGCTATTGTGATGACTGTTCTGCATGTTGTTACTATGAAATAAATCCACATTTGTATTTTTCAAACTGAATATTCACTATAATTTTTGGTTAATTTGTGTTCATACTTGCTGCAACTCTTCCTTCAGAAGACAAGGACAAGGGCGCAAGCCTAAGATGAACAACCGTGATCTCCGATCCCTCAGGCGGCACTGCATCAAGAATCGTCATTTATCTATAAGCGATATCACCACATGGGCTCTGGACTACTTTGGCAAACCTTTGTCAAGTACCACAATACGTAGTTACTTCCGCAAATGCCAGTTAAAACTGTACTGGGCCAAAAGGAAGCCCTGTGTTAACAGTGTCCAGAAGCGCCGTCGACTTCTCTGGGCTCGGAGGCATCTGGGATGGACTGTCACACAGTGGAAACGTGTACTGTGGTCAGATGAATCAGTATTTCAGGTATTTTTGGGAGAAATGGGCGCCGTGTGCTCCGGACCAAAGAAGAAAAGGATCATCCAGACTGCATCCAGCAACAAGTCCAAAAGCCAGGGTCTGTCATGGTATGGGGCTGTGTCAGTGCCCTTGGCAAAGGTAACTTGCACTTCTGTGATGGCACCATTAATGCTGAAAAGTACATAGAGATTTTGGAGCAGAAGAAGACATCTTTTCCAGGGATACCCATGCATATTTCAACAAGACAATGCAAAACCACATTCTGCACACATTACAAAGTCCTAGCTGCAGAGGAAGAGGGTACTTGACTGGCCTGCCTGCAGTCCCGACCTGTCTCCAATAGAGAATGTGTGGCGCGTTTTGAAGCGCAAAATGCGACAATGAATACCCTGCATTGTTGCCCACCTTACGACTTGTTTGCAGGGAGAATGGGACAAAATTACACCTGAAACACTTCATCACTTGGTGTCTTCAGTCCCTAAATGTCTTTTAAGTGTTGTGAAAAGGAATGGCAACATTACAAAGTGGTAAATGCTTTACTGTCCCAAATTTTTTGAAATGTGTTGCAAGAACCAAAATTGGAATATGTGTTTATTTTGTGAAAAACAATAAAATTCATGAGGAACACATTAAATAATGTGCTGTTGTATTGTTTGCAATGAAATACAAGTCAAAGTAAATTTAGAAATCACTACTTTCTTTTTTTTATTTGCATTTCCATTCCGTCCCAACTTTTTCTGATTTGGGGTTGTATAGGAATAGGAAATCTCATATATGAAATAAGTATGTTTTCAAGCTGGACAAGAGCTGGGAATCACACAGCCATAGACAAACATTTAATCAGACATTTCTGCTCCACTTTGTGAGACTGAATGGTGTAAACATGCTGATTATGCTGCATGACAAACAGCCTATTTTAGAAAATGATTAATGGAATGTAATTCTGTAATTCTGAATTTTTCAGGTTTTTCATCCCTGCATTGGTTGATTCTGGGGCTGTGTTTCGCTGTCCCACCTGTAGTCCTACTTACTTGTGCTTTATCTGTCTGGCATTTAATAAGGGGAGGTAAGTGTAGTATCTCTCTCTGGCATTTACAGCAGTTATGAAGATATCAGTTGATACATGTATGAAACCGCTCATCCTGTTGAGGGCATTTCAGCAGACATGGGGCATCAGGCAGGATTGTATCTAACCAGGGTGCCTGTTCATTGCAGGGCTTAACAGTAAAGCTCTGCATGAACTGTCATCTAATGCCAAAGAGCATGTGGCTAAATGTGGTTCTACTTCCTGTCTACAGGTAAAAGCAGACAGGCTCTGTTGAGTCACTGTTCACATGTCACAGTTCCACCAATCATGGTTTCCTCAGCATTCATCCTGTGGGCTGTAACTGAAGGTGAGCCCATTGAATATGGTTTGAAGAATGCTTTAAGAGACAGATTTTATGAATCTTTGAATTAATCTTTTATCAGGTGTGCTATGTATCATATATAATAAAGCTTATGTATTAATAGTTCAATTAGCGATGTACTTTAAGTGGCTAATACAAAGAAAAAGCTTTGTTTATAAGCAACATTTTATTAATTTAATTGTCCAACAAGCTTTAAGCACACTTGTCATATAATCAAAAGCAGCCAACAATAAGACTACCCTACAACTGACACCCATTCATCTAAATATGTTCAACAATTTGCAAATAGCCCTATAGTAAAAAGACAAGATCATGGACAGGTTTTTGAGAAGGAAAATTTTAGCAATTATACTTAATCCTGAGCCAGCAGGTTAAGACCAATGTCATACACTGCACTAAAATATTGTTTTATTGACAAAGTAAATAGTCTGTGTAGGATCATATAGGCTTTATTTTATGTTTACTCATAATGAACATTCTCTGGATTACCTGCAAGAACAGGGAGATCATTAAGCACAATGTGATTAGATAAAGATACATTTTACAACAGCAGAGGCAGTGCCCCCTGGGGACTAATTATAGAATTTTACAGGTTAGCAGTCAATAATGAAGTAACAGACAACATGAAATCCAATGTAAAGTTCTGCACAGTACAAGGAAGAATATTAAACTAAATTAAAAGAAATTTAAACAGGAAAAATGGAAATCTTAGTGCCAGGAAACAACTCTATGGCTGCCCGTATAAATACTGTAACAGGAAAAGATTCCCTTATTTTTATCAATGACTATTTCGGATGGTGTTTGGCTCAGTGGGTTGGGAAGCTGGTCCTGTGATTGGAAGGTCACTGACTCAAATCCCAGAACCAGCAGAGTGATGTTACATGTGGGCCTCTGGGAAAGGCTCTTAACCCCTAATTGCTCCAGATATTTTCTGACTCTGCTAAAAATATATAATTACTGTTTCCCAGGATCCACAGAAGAGGCTGTTACTTGTACTGCCATCAGTCTGCTGTATATCCTGGTGCTTCTTGTTCTGGCTCCATATTGGGAATTAATTCCAGGTATGTTTATGTATTTCCATGTTTCCTATCCTGTTTCCTACACTTAATGTTAAAGGTGGTTGTCACTGTTTGGGGGGAAAAAAGATATTGTAAAATAATGACAGGTTGTTGGAATTAGTTTAACCATAATAGTGATCATTGTCAGCATTGCATCAGGCAGTTTGGAAAGGAGCAACTGAGAGCTTCCAAAGGACCATATGTAAAGACCCAAAGAGCAGTGGAGATCCATAGTATCAGGCAGGAGATGGAAACCCTTAGGTCCCGATACAAACAGGCCATA
>JAODKL010000299.1:0-12813 GCA_026780765.1 Petrocephalus schoutedeni
GATGTGTTGCTACGGTGAATGGCATACGCTTGGAGCCGTTCGTAGTCCGAAAGAGCTAGCGCAAGAGCCACTTTCATCAAGGCTTCCATCTTGGATCAGAGTTCTGCAAGTGGAATGCATTCGACTCGGTTTTCCGCGAGTTTTTACCGGATGTGACGTTGTCCCGAGTGCCGAGTTCCGACCGCTGAGGATAATGGAATGCACGATAATTCATCCCAAAGGTTTTCTATTGGGTTGAGGTCAGGGCTCTGCAGGCCAGTCAAGTTCCTCCACAACAAAATGCATCCAATGCTTTGCATTGCACTTGGTGATGTAAGGCTTGGATGCAGCTGCTCGGCCATGGAACTCCATTCCATGAAGCTCTCTACGCACTGGTCTTGAGCTAATCTGAAGGCCACATGAAGTTTGGATGTCTGTAGCTATTGACTCTGAAGAAAGTTTGCGACTTCTGCACACTGCTGAGTTGCTGTTCTTCCCAATTGCTTCCACTTTGTTTGTTTTTGTTTCCATATTTAGTGGGAGGAAATTTCATGAACAGACTTATTGTACAGGTGGCATCCTATCATGGTACCTCACTTCACTGAGATCCTGACAGTGACCCATGCTTTCACAAATGTTTGTTGAAGCAGTCTGCATGCCTAGGTTTTTGATTTTATACACAAGTGGCCATGGAAGTGATTGGAGCACCTGAATTCAATGATTTGGAGGGGCATCCCAATACTTTTGGCAGTATAGTGTATCAATGTAGTTGCTCAGCTCACAACAAACTGCAACCAAGTGGAGAGGAAACGGGTGGTTTTTGGCAAGACACTGACCTTCGGGTAGTGTCTGTATGGAATACTCTGAGGAGAATTCCCCCTGGCCAATGCGGTTATGGGCAGCCATTCGCACAAAGTAGGAAGTACTTGGCTTCAGAGAACTAATGGACACAGTTTCTGAATATTGAACATACATCATGAAAATCAGTCAGATGACACTGTGGACTATAAAGAGATACTACAGTCCTTGAGAATCCAGGATGCATATGAGAGCATATACCCACCCTTAAATGGGACTAAGATCTGGGCCCATTTATCCGCACCCTTCTTTCTCCATTCTAAGATATAGTTGGTGATTGGTGATCCTCCATTTATTACGGGGACTACTGTGGAAAATGTAATTGATGTGGTGCCTGCATTGGTAGTGACCTGAGCAGGGGGGCCTGGCCAAGCTGAAAAGGCAACATCAGATGAATGGGAATGAAGATTTTGGTGACCGTAGCCATCTAAACACACGTAACCCAAACCTTGTGGCGTGGGGAAGTTGAGAAAAAATTCTTTACTCTAGATATTCATCTTATTTGGGCAAATAGTAGAAGAAAATGAGAGGGAAAACTGTATACAAATCTATGAGTAAAATAACAGAACTGAAAAACATACTGACTAAAGATTAATATGTTGATAACATAATTCACTTGATTATTTGTCTAAGAAGTTCTGAAACAATATGTGTGCAATTTGATTCAATACATTTTTATAAAGTGCCCTTTATAAAAGGGAAGGAATAAAAACTTACAGGTTGGACTAATAAAAAATAAATAAAATACTGAATGTTATACACCTAATTTCAGAATACTGCTAAAATAAGGTCTCATTATCAGGATAAAGAGAGATTGTTGTCTTACTCTCTAAGCTGAAATCTTTGCTATTATTCCCAGCAGTGTTGTGAGCCATGCAGGTGTACAAGCCTCCATCTGACGACTCCACCTTCTCAATCTGCAGTGTGGATCCCATAACTTTGACCCGGCCACTTCTGGAGGTCTGAATTCACATCACCCCACACAGGCAGACATGAGATGAACACTAAATTTACTGGTTCTTCGGCCTGATAAAACTTAAGAAAATGTTGCCTCTTACCAATTTCGCATTGGTGCTTTTCTTCATCCAGGTAATTGTGGGAGTTGGTTGCCCAGTAACATGACAAGTCACAGAGGCAAGGTTCCCAGGCTTCACTTCCATACTCTCTGTAGTCAGGTTTACTATAGGATGCACTAGAAAAAAAGTAATGGGATATAAGTCAAAGTTTTATTACAAAACCAAAACCAACAAGATTATAACAATAACAGTGGCTGAATGGGGGTGAAAATAGGGCTGTGAGCCCAGGAATTACAGTGTTCATTGAATGTTTGATGTGCGTTACCTAAGACATTTAGTTTGAAGTTGACGTTTTGTGCTCCAATTTTATTTCTTGCAGTACATATGTACTCTCCATTGTCACTGAAGTCCACAGAGGGGATGGTCAACTCACTCTTGTCTGAATTGAATATGTAGCGGCTGGTGTTTGACAACACTGGGCTAAAAAAGGCAAAAAAAAATATTTATAAGGATAACCAGTTATAAAGTAATAAACTGATGAGGGATATATAGTATCTTCATACATAAAAATTACATTGAGCTTTGACTAAAAAAAATGCAAAAATGTCAGTAAACACATTAGACACATTAGGGCGGGTTTGTTGTCTCTCGGGCTCCACTAACAAAGCCAATTTGATGTTTCAAAAATTAAATAGCGAATGGAGTCAGAAGACTGTCAGAAGTCTAGCTTATTGGCAGAACATGCTGCTTCACCATGTGTTAAGTAAGGTATGCAGTTATTTAAGACTGTTTGCGGGCAAACCTCAGGGGCCACACGCAAATCTGTGTTCTGAGTGGTAGTGGACACCACTGCTGTATGTGATTATAAAGATGTACATCAAAATAATAATAACAAAAACGAGTCTGTAATATATAACTTATGCACTGACCTTGACCAAGTTATGTTTGGAGCTGGTTCGCCAGTGACCAAGCAGACAATGGATACGCTATTTTCTGGTCCTTCCAAAACACTTTTCTCATGTTCTTGAATCCTTACTTTGGGAGCAACTAGAAGGAAATATCATAAACAGTGGCAAATAAGTCTCACATGATGAAACAAAAGAAGATCACCTTGAGGAATGCATGAGTCAACAGAAATTTTCCACACGTGCCTCTAATCAGCTCTCACAGCAACCAAGCCCAACCAGACCATGCCCTGTTTCTACTGAATACTGTAGACATTTGCAACACAGTTCGTTATTAGACTCAGGAAGGGATAATGGGATTCCTTGAATTTTGACAAGGTATTGATCATGCAATACTGAACCTTATTATACTTTCACATTGTATTGTTTCCATTTAGAATCTCATTCTGACCCCTGTTTTCTGACCAGAGCCTGTACTTTGGAGTAAAGATTGGGGATTATATTTTGTCTTTGATTAACTTTATTACTGCTTCAGTAATAAATCAGTTCTGCACCTATTAGGATCTTTAGACTGATTCATTACAATGTTGAACTACTGAAGAACTCTCATTTTGAAAAACAATTGGAAAGTTTAGATTTAGATTACTTAGATTGTCATCATCACCATCATCTACCTCTTGACATGTTTAGGTTAGCAAATTTGTTCCTTTTTAAATTAAACACAATAAAACCCTAATCACTCAACTGGAACCATTAAGTTACATGTAAAGCAGCTCACCAGTAACGACAATAGAGATGATGAGGGTCTCAGAGATGGGGCGACCTCGAATTCTGGCCACACAACTGTAAGCTCCATTGTCTTCCCGCCGAACTCCATTGATTTGTAAGCTGTTGTTCTTCAGGACTGTTATTCGATCTACAGGATTCCAAAGTGTTGGAAATGTATCAATTATATAACAGGTCTACAATGATCACAGATTGGTAGAAGGGACATCTTTGGTTGTGCTTAAGCAAGTAAAGAGGTCTAACTCCTCCAGTACAACAGGCCACATAGTAAAATTAACTAATTGAAACCCCCCGAAATGTGTTTGCTCCCCAACTGGCATGTAGCCAGACAGCAAAATAACAAGCTAGAATCCCCCTCGAAATTTATAAGCTGCTCCTTGAAATTCATTTCTGGCTATAGGCCTACATTGCAGTGTGTAAAAATAGGATTGCTTACCTTTGATAGTCAAGTTAAGCAAAGTTTATTTGTATAGGACAATTGTCATCTAAAGTACTATACAAAATATTTAAGTATAAATAAGTGCATAAAGTATAAATACACTTGAGTAAAGGCATAGGATGGAATTAAAAATGAAAATTAAAAGCACATAAAACGTTTATGAACATGGGTATTAAAAACAACAAAGTGCAGGTTAAAGCAGTACAGAGGAAAACTGTGTTCAGTAAGGACTTAAAAGTAGTAACATTTTGGATATTTTTCATCTTCACTGGAAGGAGGTTCAAACATTTGGCAGTATAATGCTTAAATGCCATTTCACCCTGCTTCGTTTCAAAGTCGAAAGACTCACTTACCATCAAAGTCAGCGGTTGTATTACTGCCGATCCTTTGCCACTTCACATCAACCTGTGGCTTTCCTGTCACAAAGCAGGGGATGACAGCCACCTCACCTTCCGGAAACTCATAATAAATTGCTTCATTAGCAAATGTGGGCCGCTCTGTGCAAAAAAAGAAGTACTGGGTGAAGGTGATGGAGGCATGTAGGGGCTGAGCAAATAAATTTTGATGCATTGGCAAATTAACCAAATAGCAACAAACTAGTGCTTCACACAAAGCAGGGTTTGCAGTATGTCAGGGAACTTGGTTTAGGACCCTGTTTCATCAGTTCAGAATAAAGAAAAAAATAGTTCTACTAGCAAATAGAAAAGAAAAAATGACCCATTACAATAGCCTCACCGTAGACATAAATCATCAAGTCTGTGCTGTTCCTCGGTCCTGAATCAAATTCACAGTCACAAGTGTAGTGGCCCATGTCATCCATCCGGGCTGATTTGATGGTCAATTCATATAAACTTTCATCCAGTTTTTTAACTTCCACCCAGTCATCATCTATTTCCTCTTCATTCTTCAGCCATATACAATCCGCTTCAGTATTGACTGAAAAATGTCACCACAATGACACAACTAGTATTCAGTATTGACTGAAAAATGTCACCACAATGACACAACTAGAAAATAATGTAAATAATAATAATGGATATATGCCAAAGGTGCATAGACCTCACCCGAGTATAAAATATAATTTATAGTCTAAATTACACCTACCTCTATGACTAGTTGGTAAATGAATGTAAACAGGCGGTTTATGAAAATAGATGTGATTTTTATTTATCAGTCCTTCATGGATAGTGCACTAATATTGTGTTATCAGTCATTTAAAACTAATTGCTTTGAATTATAAATTTTGTTACTGAGCATGGCACACACCAACCTTTACAGAGCAGTAGTATCTTACTTCCCACTTCATAGTCCTGGGTGGTAACAAGTATATCAATTTTGGCATCTGACAGACAGAAATACAGGGATATGCATAAACAACTTGCAATTTGTAAGTTATGCTTTTTGATATAAGATGTAGCCACATATAGTACTGTGCAAAAGTCTTACAGAGTCAAAAAAGTGATGCTTAAATGATCTTCATGTTGGTTAAATCTGTATTGTCTGTCAAAGTGTATTAGCTTAGTCTTCTAAAGTCACCCTAGTGTTTGCAGCAACCACACAATACACTTCTCTACAATCAATCACTCTCTACACTCCATCACTAGTCCACTATTAGCACGCCATATTTGGCTAATCAATAGGTCATTGAGTTATTTAACCAATAAATTAAGCAGGTGGTTAAATTTAACAAATAGAAGGAATGGCTGAGTTGCCCTGAAGAAAACATTTGGGAACTGAAGTAATTGATAAGTAGTTGATAAGACTAGTTAAAGTAATCTTATCAAGACAAAGACAAAATAACTTTTTAGAGAACTTCAAAGAGAAATTGTTTTTAGTATTATGTTACTGTTTTGTATTGTTTTGTTTATATTCTAATGTTAAATTTAGTTTTTTTACTGAGCAAATATATACTTACTACCCAGAGAAATAGCTTTAAGTATTTCCTTTACCTGATTGCCTAAGACATGCACAGTGCTATATACAAACTGATCAACATAAAGAGTAATTTTCATTCTAGATTTCCAAAACCAATAAATATAATATTAAATTTAACTCACATTAGAGATTTACCTGTGAATACTGGAGCTAGCAGTAACATAGCGCATATTCTCAAAATCATTCTTGTCTCTCCTTTTGATTCTTTTGACATTTGATGCACTCAAGACGAGGTAACTGGCCTGTGCCCTGGGCTTTTATAAGCTGAAAAGAGGGACACAAAAGGCCGAGAGGAACTCTGCAATCTACAAAATCTCTGCACGTCCTTCCCCCATTAAAGCCCCCTCTCTAGCAGGTTTTCGGTTCAAATCACCCACCATGAAGATGAATACGAAGATGACACTCCCATGGAAGGCACCCCCACATCCAACTAAGTAGATGAAAGGATCTTTACTCCCCTTTGGGACTTTGTATGGCCATTTTTCTTTTTGTTTTCGGCATGATCCATTTTTCTCCTGAAAGCTAGGTTTCTTAATGACTCTTCAGTCTTGGTGCCCATTGTGGTAGACTAAACAACAGTTTTGGAATAACATTTACAAATGAATATGTGTTTGCTAGTCATAAAAAATATGACCTGAGAAAATATGAAACCTCTTTCTGTCTTCCTTTTTGCCTAGACTGAATTAAATAATTAGTGATGTAGAGATACTGGCATCCCATCCTCCTGCCTTTGTGATCCAGACTCTCTCACATGCTGTTTGGGATAATCAAATGGAAAATTGAATGGCTGAATGGGACAAAGATTAGATATTGCTCAGATCATTCAAGTCTTTCTAAGTTGTACTATTTTGGACATTCGTTTTAACATTAAGACTAAACAGTAGGATTTAAAAAGTAGTCAGTTTCTGAACATTTTCACTACTCTATGACATCCATGGTTTACATTGGGGTATTTAGAAAACTGAAGGACTTTTCAGAGATGCTGTCCCAAGAACCAACAACAATCTTAAAACTGGTTAACAGATTGAAATTGAAAACTGGTTAACAGATAGGAAGCAGCGAATAGTAATTAGGGGCACAATGTCTCGGTGGGCCTGCATTTATAATGGGGTACCACCGGGTTGAATTTTAGGGCCACTATTATTCCTAGTTTATATAAATTTTGACACTAATATGTACAGTAAATTGGTCAAATTTGCCGACAACACCAAAGTGGGTGTTGTAGCAGATACTAAATTAGCCGCACAGAGGCTACAGCAGGAGCTTAATTAATGACTGGGCTGATACCTGGCAAAAGTTTAATGATGACAAGTGTAAGGTAATCCATGTAGGGAACAGGAATATAAGACACAAGTACTTCATGGGTGCCACGGAAATTCAGCTGATTGTGAAAAAGACCTTGGTGTATATGTTGATGTTTCCATGTCCCACTCTCACCAGTGTGGAGAAGCAATTAAAAAGGCCAGTAGTATATTGGGTTACGTCTCCAGGTGTGTGGAGTTTAAGTCAAGGGACATTCGTTGGTAAGACCCCACCTAGAATATTCTGTGCAGTTCTGGTCAGCTTACCTTAAAATGGACATTGCATTGTGATGCAATAAAGTTCTACACCTCAGGTGTGTGGTGTACTAGTAGTCTTACCATGTAAATTTTGGCTTATAACTCGAAACAGATGTGTGGCCTTTTATTTGAATAAAATCCATTGCCCATATTCACTGTCAGTGATTGATTTTGCACAGATATTCTTGTCCTCTGGTCTGTCACTAACAAAGGTTATGATTCAAATATGAATTCACCCATGACAGCAGACAAGCTTTGTGAGGTACACTGAAATATAATGTTCCATGCTTTAAATACCCAGGCATTGTGAGGGAGGCGAATAACAAGGAGACTTATAGCCATGAACGGAGGCTCTTTTATTGGAGCTCTTAAAAGAGCTAACACAGGTACTTAAACAGCACTGAAACCACCGTAACTCCAGAAACATGGAGAAGTCAGACGCTAGACTGACAAGCGCACACATGATGGGAAGCTTACACAAAGCTAGGGACACGCGAGGATCAACCAGGGTACACACAGCACATGGGAAACACACAAGCCACATTCAGGAATGAAACCCAATTACAACACGGACTCGAACATGGGGCTACTTTCACACCTGCCTGTGAGCATGCTGGGTAATGCCGTACCCCGCCGGCACTACAATGCTTTCCGCAGGGGAAGTCAATGGCAACCCATAGAACCAATTGGTAACTTTTTTTGAAATTTGGCACATTGATAGAGGACAGTTCAGTCTATTTTGACACCAAGTTTGGGGTCAATCCATCCATCCCATCCCTCTAGTGCCACCATCAGGCCAAAGTTCAAGATACATTTTTGCTTGTAACTTTCGAACCATTTGGCCTAGAATAGAAATGTTTGATTCCTCTGAATCAGCCCAATTCGGATGCACCCAATGGCATCAATTTCTGCCATATTGGAATTTTTCTGAAAATGTACTTCTGCGAACTCGTCCTAGGCTGTTGATCCAATCAGCACCAAATTTGGTGTGCACCATCTACAAAAGGGTTCTGGCAAAAAGTTTTTCAAAGAATTATGCTAAATCAAATGGTTTGGCCCCTGCCGTCCAATGAATTTGAGGAAGAAGTCACCAAACAGGAAATTAGGCCATATCTCAGCAAAGATTTAATCTATCAAAGCCAAATTTTGGATATGGACTTGGGTATTGGATATGGGATCCAATTCTGAGATTACCCACCAAAAATGGTGCCATTGCACCACAATTGCATGCTACCATTAGCAAAAATACATTTTGGCTAATAACTGTTGATCAGTTTGTAGTAGAAAAATAAATATTGTATTTTCTAATTATTTGGGATGGCCCCAGGTTGACTCTTGGGAAGTTTAACCCTCCAGGACCCAAGGTAAACTTGACCACAAAAGAGCCCGACGGGTGGGTCACCCCTGACCCGGTTATAGTAAGTTGTGTTGTTCAGTTCTGTTGTTGTAATTGCACACAAAACACAAAGAAATAAGTACTGCAACATATTTATTTGTCTAAAGCAAAACTTCACAAAACTGCACTAGGAAATTCTGGCCAATTAATGTCAGCTATAAAATCTGTCAGCGAACAGTATCCACTAAGGGTTATCAGAAGACTAATGTATAATGTTAATGCTTTACAGCATAAAATACTAGTAACTGTTTTTGAGTGTTCCGGGCAGACTTGATTGTGGCATGTCTCACTCTCAGTGAACAACTTTCTGTCTTTCTTGCTTGGGCAGTACAACAAACTAATTCAGATGGCTAAAAACTGGAAAACAAAAAACCTGCATAGCGTAAACAAAATGAAATATTGTAAACAGCAGTGTAACTAAACACCGGAGGAATGCATAAAGTGCCGTTCATCAATTTGCAATGGTTCGCAAAATATCTAGCAAAAAATGATGACCGGCACTTTGTGTTCCTCCGTTGGGCCCTGGAGGGTTAATGTCTCCCGAATTCATACGGCCGCCATATTGGATTTTAGTGAAAATTTCAGTATTTTCAACAGGGCACAAAATTGGTTCAATCTTCACCTTTGAAATTTGACTTACTGATAGAGGCTAAGCCATAGTATACTCTCACCAAATTTGGGGTCAATCCATCAATTCCTCTAGCACCTCCATCAGGCCAAGTGTCAAGATACATTTTTGCATATAACTTTTAAACCCTTTGGCCTAGAATCTTTGAATCTCCTGAAGTTTTGGGTCATCCAGATTTGAATGGACCCATTGTTGTTAATTTCAACCATATGAGAAATTTTGCCACATTGAAACGCTACTGTTGCAAACTCATCCTAGGTCATTGATCAAATCACCTCCAAATGTGGTGTGCATTATCTACAGAAAGTCCTGAATAAAAGCTGTTCAAAGCATTATGCTAAGTCAAATAGCATGGCTGCTGTCCTCCAGTGAATTTGATGATTAAGCTACCAAACAGGAAGTGAGGCCATATCTCAGCAAGCTATTCAAAGGTGTCAAAACCAAAGTTAGAATATAGACATGGGACCCAATTCTAAGGGGACTCACTAAAAAGGGTGTCATTGTACCACTAGGGAGTGCTGCAATAAGCAAAAATGTGTTTTGGCTGATAATTTTGGAAGGGTTTGCCATAGAAAAAACATTCTTATGTCTCCTAACACCATGGGACATCCCCCGTCTCCTCCACTGCCAAATTTATGTTTGTCTAATTGATGCGGCCACCATATTAGATTTTATTGTAAATGTAAGAGTTTCCCACAGGCAAATATCTGAGGATTGTCGGCTTTGGTCTCTGCCAGTCTCTTTTTCAATTCCTTTCCATGCTATCCATGCCTTGGGTGTATGCTTGACCCCATTTTTGCTGCGTGCATCTGTATTTGTTGTTATTATTTTGTTATTGTTGTAACTTCCCGAACACAACTGCTTCAAAACACTTAACAAATAATCAAACAAATGTCACTTCCTGGGATACAACACTAGTAAGTAGCAGTAGCAAAAATAGCAAAAAAGAGTCATAAGATAATGGATAACACTCCATTGATTTTATATTGTTTTATATTGATTTTATGTCTGTCTCATAAATGTGTGTATTTATTTTTCCATACCTTAAAGCAGTGATTTTAAGGTATACTGCGGGAAATTATCTAATTTCACTTAATTTGTCTAGAAAACTAGGCTACAGAGTGTCATTTTGCAACATTTTTGGTTGGTGGTGTGCCCTGGGATTTTTAAAATGTAAAAAATGTGCCGTAGCTCAAAAAAGGTTGAAATACACTGCCTAAAAGTTTTAGAAAACACCAAAAAAAAAAGCTTTGAGAAGCATACCCTATACATGGAGTTAATATGAGAATTAATGAACAAATAAGAACAAGAAAAATTACACCAAGGTTGCTAGCTAATCAATTCAGTCAATTAGCCCTCAGCATTTACTGTTAATAAGGAATTCGGATTGGCTAGTAATAGAAGAATTTCTAGTTTGTCAATGTTTTGTGACAGATTAACAAAAGTCTCTACAGTAAATCAGTACTTTCGAGAGATTATAGATGTATTGTCATTGGATGCAATTAAGATGTGTATATTTCTTTGTCAGAGTACATGAATGACAGTTTTCCTACAGAGACAGGTAAGGAAAGCAATAAATACAGATAACACAGTGCTGTTTTAGAAATCTGAAAATATTGGTGACAATATTCTGCATAGACTACATAGTTTTGGTTTGTAGTACTGTAATGTATGATAGCCATTTAGGGCATTGGAGGTCTAATCTAATCTAATTTAGATTGACGCTAATAATTTCCTCAGAAGGCTCAAGTAAGGTGACTAAATGAATCATAGGTGGGGCTGGACAATGGCCAAATGTTCACATGAGCATTGCATGTTATGCACATGCAATTGTCACATCGCAATGAATGCAATGATCGTCTGGACTGGATAGGAAACAATACTTGGCACGTTCTGCAATGTACTGCTTTTCAAGATTATCTAGTATGCAATAAAAAAAATCAGCTTCAATTTTACTGCCGCTGACATGTAAAACCCTTGAATCCGTGAATTTGCATGAGATCTGGATATGTGCTCTAACCAAATTACACTCATTCTCATCCATGCTGTTTGACTTACTTGTAGGCAATGTTGCACATTTGAGAGAAATTTTACCAGAATGAGTGAACTACACAGAGCTCTGAACTAAGAACTGTGTCCATTGACATAACTCATGGTGACACCACTAACTTATTTGACATTTGACTCCGTTGGCATATAATAACAGCTATAGTTAATTTCTTGTACATTTTCAGCTCCATTTTTCTTTTAGAAGTATTTTTTCTTTAAGAAAACAATATTCAGTGCAAAAATGTCAAATATCACAATGTGAACTGTTTCTAGTTCTACAGTCATTGGGTTACACCACATTTGTCACTGGTCAATTTTAGAAAGAGAGAAAAGTGCACACCAAGCAGTGTCAGAGCTGGAAGGCATGTAATAAGAATTGTTTTGCTACTTTCATATTATAGAACAGGAAGCCCATGGCAACAATCACACCAATAACCTAAAAAGAACTAAAAAAAAAACATACTAGGTGGGATGAACAGTGGTTGGTGTAATTATATAAGAAACACATCAGGGTACGAGGCAGGGTGACATTGTTGCAAAACAGGCAGTCCCCTGGAGCACCCTTTTATGTGGTCTACCACCCAGTGTGAACCCTGTGCTGCTCGTCTGATCTCAACAGTCTGCCACACCTCCAAGCAGTCCTTCCCACCACCTCTGTGCTGATAACATATCAATGGCCTGTCCCTAAACACAGTCTGTGGACACCCAGACTGTCTACTGGGGCCTGCTATCAAAAGCGATTATCTCGGCTTATTTTCCCTCATTATAGGGGAGCATGCACTTTTAAAGCCAGCAAAAAAGAAAAATGCTGACGCCTGTATTTTTCCCATTATTTTTTTTAACATCCCTAGCATTATTTTCTCCATGCTCCTCTGTTTTTGTTAGTTACCACCTTTCTCTGTTTTTCTAATGTATTTTTTTGTCCATTTAAAATCTACGAGTTTTATTAGAATTTCTCACAAACAGAATATTATGACAATGAGATATGAAAAAAAATATGAATACAATTGATGAAACAGTAATACATAAAATAATATTGTATAATTTTGCATTTTCCATCTTGTTCTCCTCTGGGACATATTCACAAGGCCCAATGGACAGGTGACCACTCTGCCAAGGCTCAAATCAGCAACATTCAAATCACAGGCCTAAGCTGCTGCGCCACATACCATGCCCTGAAGTGTATATCCATCCATCCATTTTCCAACCCGCTTATCCTGTTCAGGGTCGCGGGGGGTCCGGAGCCTATCCTGGAAGCTACGG
>JAODKL010000300.1:0-12809 GCA_026780765.1 Petrocephalus schoutedeni
ACTGGGCCGGATTCGAACCCTGGTCCCAGAGGTGTGAGGCGGAAGCGCTACCCACTGCGCCACCGTGCCGCCCCGCAATGTAGGTTCAGATATTTTTAATTTGATATTCTTCATTGGAGTAAACTTACATTTCTTACATTTCTTACATTTCTTACAAAGTTCATGTTGGTTCAGGGCGAATTGATATTCTTTCCTATAGCCAAAGCCCACATTGTTTTACAGCAAATTGACATTGTTTACTAAGGCTGAAAAACACTTTTTTAGGAGAACCCTTCAGCGGTGCTCTACTAGGGTTAGGGCAGCTAGGGGATAGAGTCGAACTGAATCCAGTGGAAGAAAACAAACAAACAAACAAACAAGCAGTTGACCTTGTGCTGTGTTCTGGCTCTGTCCTGCTGCCTGCGATAAGCTCCAGGCCCCTGAACCATACCCAGGATAAAGGCTCAGGCAATGTATAGATGCATTTATCATAATTTTCTTTTCCTAACAAGCAATAAAATGCATCGCCATGTTTCAGGAAAGATACAATCCACAAGAAAGTCTTACTCAAACTTCATTTTCAAAGTGACCCATTTGATTCTACACCTTGTTATGGTCAGAATATAGTATAGTTGAACTGATTATTGAAAGTTGGCGTAATTAAACATTTCTACCACAAGTAGATCTGGCCAGTGGGAAAAAAGATGAGACAAAATTAACAATTTAGTAGATCTTCAATATGAACACAAGCAAAAATCAATAAATACCCATGGCCATTTGTGAAGAGTCTAGCTCTCAAACTAAAGGAAGACATTTCCACATTTTCAGGGAAGAAGAGCTGTTACATGGGGGAATACAGTACAGGGTAATGATGAAATTTGTTGTTTCTATATGCAACATTTTAGAACCTATATGCTATTTGTAAACTGTTTCATACCGTGGGCCAATTGGTGATTTAGCAACTCTAAAATGCTGCATTATCTTATATTTCTGTGTATATGCTAAGTATACTGTACCTTAGCTACCGAAGTTATTATTCTCTATTTCATTGGAACAGGTGAAGTTAAGAATACCATAGTAAAGCATCCTTGAACCCGCAGCCATCTAGCAGTCAAAACTGCCATCCTTACTGCATTGCACAGCAGCCCAGCTGTTCCCCCTTTATATATGCCGTATTATGAGTTTGCTAGTAAAGCAGTTAATGGGCACTTTATATTTCAGTTGAAAGTTTAAGGTTATAAACATTTGGTTTTACAGTCTCATTTGGCCTCAAACAAAGCACCCAGCAAAAAAAAAGCCAAAAACAAAGAAAAAAAAGGAAAACCTTTCTTTGAAGGATAAAAGCAAAAAATGAAAGGCGTCATTCAGAATCTCACAGCTGAGTTCTGAAAATCATTTAATGTGTGTTATTTGTTCAGATGTTTTCTTTGAGATGTTTAAATTACATTTTATAAAAGGCTGTTATCAAAAATGATTTGTATGTTTCTGTATGTGTCAGGTTAATATTTATTCATATTTCGATTCTGGTAGGCAGGGGTGCAGATAAATATCCCCCGAGGGGTGACACTTATTTAGGGAATGGGGCGGGTGGAAATGATAGGGCGGTGGCCACCAGCTTAGGGAGAATCGGCACTTCCCCCAAACAGCCACGGGTCCTTCGGCGCAGATGGAGTCAGGCGGGAGGCTGCAGTCCCCCCCATGAAGGTCACCCTCCGAACTGTCTGCTCATGGAGAAGAGTGAACGCGCACAGTCGCATTGCCCCTTCCTTTCTCTCTGACCCCTTCCCAGCGTGGGCTTTAAGCCTTGCCGGTGTACACTGTCCTGCTCCCTGGCCTGGACAATTATTACTGGGCGCTAGTCACATCTCGTTCACACTCTTTGTGGCCGTATGTGAGGAAATGGTTACTGTGATTGCTGTCAGCCCATGTGGTGCTGATCGCCCCCTGCTGGCAGGAGACAGATTCCCAACGGAATAACAACACGTATCCTCAGTTGTTTAGAAAATACAGGATCGACTGAATTAGTTGTTCATTTAGAACATTTTTTAAATGGCTAACTGTCTATAATAACTTGAAAATAAGTATAATTAATGCTATGATGGTGTTTTATTTCCAGTGATTACAGGGCTGTGGACCAATACTCAGGGAGACGGGCAGTGGTTTTGTTTTTTGAAACACTAATTACAACAGCATGCTTGGCAGCATGAAGATGATGCATATAGTGATAAAACCACGGTAAAATCAAGTAAGTGGACTTATGAGGCAGACAAGGTGAGGCAGAGTATCATTGTGGATTCCGCAGATTGATCAAAAACAAACATCATCTTTATGTAATGGTCATGTGGCTTGAAATTACTTTCACGTTTTTCTGTACTTTCTGACAATGGAATATGTTTTTTGTTATTTTACTAGTGTCCTTTACTTAATTTTCTGGCTATCAAGACAACAATAGGAGTGATATCTGTGCTGCCGAGGGACTGGCAATTTTGTGTCAGTACAGCACAGAACACTGCCTGAAAGCTTGTTTAGTCCCCATAGTTGGGATTAAAACCCAAAGGGAATTCCACTCTAAAAGAAAATGTTCAGCCCAGAGGAGGGGATACATAGCAAAGGCCTGTAAAAGTGCCAGCGATCTGTTTGATAATGACTAAAGCCAACAGTGGACTAGCCACGCTAGCACAGTCACGGAGAGTGTCTCTATTTATACTGTATGTGTCATTGTCTAAGGCATAAGCTTCAAGTTATTGAGTCACTATCGATTACATACTGTACAAACTGTAGGTATTAAATGTCACTGATTTAGTGTGTTGGGCAAAACCTACTTTAAATGCAAGGCTAGCTGGATTGAATCAGTGACATGTTGTACTCAGGTGTTTCATGTTTCTCTGACGAATGCAAAATTATAACTTGTTTAATGGTCAATAACAGGATGCGGTGTACTACCACACCTGCAAACAGCCTGTTCTCCGATCACCCACGGCTTACCTGGCCATACTCTGTCTCATCAAATTATTGGCTCACCTCACCTGCAGCTTGTGAACTTGTTTACCTAATTGACAGAAGTGGAGTGCTCAAGTGCAGAAAGTAAAAATCCAGACCAAAATTTTGTTTCAACCAACCAGTTGAGTCATATTCACAGGGTACTCAACTGGTTGGTTGAAATAAAACTTTGGTCTGGATTTGTACTTTCTGGACCTGAACTATATACCTCTGCCAGTGGGGAATATTAGGATTTTGTTTTGAACCGCCTCTTTACGAGGTATTGTGTGTTACATTGTCCTGAGCCTGTGTTACTCTGCTATTCTCATCTTGTGTGGGACTCCTGCCTGAGTCGCTGGTTTTTCTCCTCGTCTGGCATTTTGGATTTGGTGTGTTTTTCTTCCTGCTACTCTCTGCGTGGTTTGTCTAATGGGGTTTCAAGTGATATTTGGATTTCAAAACTAACCTGGTACATCTGCATTTGGATCCTTTCACAATTTTGTTACTTGTACAAAGTGATGCATGTGCAAAGGCAAAGAGAGAATGTATTTACACTTGACAGATTGCCAATAGCTCATACATTAAGCTAAGTTTATTGTTACAAAATCAGCACATCCTAATTCATTAATAAAAAATTATTAGTACAATAATACATTGTTGAGTGGCTCTGTTGATCACCTTAAATCACAAGACAGCAAATGAACAGTACTTCTACCAAAACAAATGAACAGTAAATTGCTTTCATTAGATATCGAGTGAATTGCTACACAGATATGAACACTGTATGGGTTTAATATTCTACGTTTCTGTTTTCTCATATATTGACTTGTTTTTCCTTCCAACCACCAAGGAATGAGGGGACAGAGGTTCAGCATATTCTCAGCATATGAAGTGCCTGATCGGTGCTGATTCATACTGCAGAAAGAAGACAAAGGTTTGATGTACCCATACTATAGATTTACTTTGAATGAGTCAATGCATCTAATGTGTTTTATTAATGCGGTCATGCAATTTAATAAGAGTTTCTGCAGAATGAATTTCAATCCTCTGCTGGATAAATGACACACAGCCTGTAGGAATGTCATTATTATATTGGTAAAGAAGATTTTGGGTGCAGCTATCTCTGAAAAGTAGACTTTTGAAATACTATTAATGTTATTGTTAGTAATTAATTATCACTGTAAAAATAAAAATGGTAATAGAGATGCATTGCATGTTAAGGGCAGCTGCAGCCTAATGGTTTGGGAAGTGCAATTGTGGTTGGTAGTTTGAATACCTGACTGAGTAAGGTACTCTACCCAAGCACTCCTCCCTTGGCACTGAATTAGCTCCCCATTGCTATGTCACATATGGGCTAAATGCAGAGGACACATTTTGTTGTTGTGTGATGTTGTGTGTCACCAATGACAATGAATCCCCTTCAAAGACAAAACACCTGGTTTTGAAAGGGTATTTTAATTGTAGTTTCTGCAGACAGAAATCATAAAAAACCATGAAACTTTAAAACTGAAATATTGAAATAGATAAAAATAAACTTTATGATGGATCATAATCCACTACACATAGTAGTAAAAGCCCAATAAATGATGCACCATTGACAAAAGCATTTCTTTAATAACAAATATTTTTCAAAATGTTAGCCAGAGGCAGGTTCTATTATCATTGTTTTCACATTTTATGAGACCATCTATAAATTTATTGCACAATAGGGAGTACAGTGCAAAATACACTAGTATTCCAGCCATTAAAGTGTGACAGAATTATAGCCGTGTCAGTTTTCTACTTCAGTGTGCCTGCATCAGAATAAGTGCAAAGAAAAGTTTCACTCCTTAGCTCTCTGACTTGCTGTGTGCAGAGACAGTTTCATGTCAAAATATGGATAATGAGAGAAAGCATATGGTTTAGAAGAACATCTGTTGTTTTGCAGGACATATTGCTGCATTATTTTTGGACGTGAAAACAATTTCAATAAGTATTTTAAAGACAGAGCTTGATTAAAATGAAAATGAATTAAAGTATGTCTTACATATTTATAAAATAAATGCAACATACATAGATGCTATGATCCCACCCCCCCACCCCCCCATTCTGATCTCCAGACAAATTTAAGATAATAGAAATGACACCCTGAGTAAACGCACAGCACTGTTTTGAAACGACCATTTGATTCACTAAAGAAAAAAAATTGTCCAACACTTATTAACATATGCTAGGAAGGAACATTATTAAGCCGCAGCATCGTCCATGTGACAAAGTACTCAGGTCACTCAAGCAACCGATGAACCAAATCTAAATGATAATGGGTTAAATTAAAATGGACACACCCAAGCTTGATTGCTGCTAGCCCTGTTGAATCTACAGTGCACGTGATTTTCAGGTATCACTATTCCGATTATGTTGGGTAGGATAGGGCATCTCAAGAAGCAGAACACCATGTCTCCATCAAAAGAACTTCCCAAAGACCTGAGAAAGAAAGTTATCGCAATATCAGTGAGGAAAGGGATACAAAGTACTCTCTGAAACCCTTAGACTCCAGTAAACTACCATGACAGCCATTATCCCCAAATGGAAAAAAAAATACTTGGAACAGTGGCAGATCTGCCCAGGAGAGGCTGGCCCAGCAAAATTAGTCCATGAGTGTATAGGACACTTCTCAGGAATGTCACTGCAGACCCCAGAAAAACACCTAAGGAACTGCAGGCTTCTCTCAGATCAGTTAATGATCCCACTAGAAATAATGATTTCCATTAGAAAGATACTGGCCAAAAATAGTGTCCAGGGGGAGAGTTGCAAGGCAAAAACCACAGCTAAACATGAGGAAGGTAAAAGCTCATCTAACATTTGCCAAAAATACCTCGACCACAGCCCAACATTTTTGGGAAAATGCTCTTTGTTGAAAAATGTAACTATTAGGGTCCTGCGGCATCTGGTTTAATGCTAATAGTGTTTTCCAGGCAAAGAACATGGCCACAGTCAAACATGGTGGAGGTCATGTGATGGTGTGGGGCTGCTTTGGCCTGGGCGACTTGCTGTAACTGAGGGACGCATGAATTCAGTCAGAAAGTGCTGAAGGATAGTGTCCATTATCAATGTGTGATCTGAGGCTTATGTGCAGTTGGGTCATGCAGAGAGCAAATCCACCTCTGGATGGATGGAAAAAAAAGATTTAAATTAAGGTTATGGAGTGGCCTCCATAGTCCTGACTTGAACCCCACTGAAATGTTGAGGGGGCAGTTCATAATCTCAAATCCTCCAATGTGGCTGAATTAAAACAGAGTGGACACAAATTTCTCCGCAGCAATGGCAAAGACTAATATCGTCTTACATTGTATTTGATTGCAGCTGTTGTTGCTAAAGTTGGCACAACCAAGTGTTAAGTTTAATAACCCAATATGTAGTACAGTTACAATAGTAATAGTTACAATAAGGATAAATGAGAGAAACCAGCACATGGCCACAATCGGGCAGCAACATCAATGAGAGATCTGGGGAGCACAGTACTAGGAAGTGCTTAAATACTATGTTAGTAATGAAGGAGCAAACAGGAGGCAACTGGGAGTGATAAACATGATGGCAGGAACGAGAGGTACAGTAAGACACATGAGCAACGGGCGTGGCTTATTTAGGGCCATGCCTGGGAAAGAAACGGCAGGATCAGGCAGACACAGTGGGCATTTTCTTTATTGGATTGTGTAGGGATGAAATGAAGTAGTGATGAAAGCCGGCTGTGCTTTTAAAGCAGACTCTGATTCTAAGTTTGATGTTGGAAAAAAGTGGACATGGAAGCAGGATGATATAAGAGAAATACTGTAGGTACACCAGTTAATCAAGGAGATGGTCAGGTCAGAAAATAGCAGTATTGATATAATAAGGAGATATGATATATCATGTTATCTGTAGGGTCTGAAACAAAAATCAATGAAAGAATAAGTGGAATAAAGAACAGAGGAATCAAGAGAGGAGATGTGTTGATGTATTATGGTGTCTGTTGGGGCCGAAATAAAAAAGAAAACGCAGATAACTCTTCATTTTCTGATTTAAGTACAGAGATTGTTATACAAGACATGCGCTTTTAAGGTTTCCATGGGTTACCCATAACATTTTTTTTCTTATTTCATTAATATTTATGATTCAGCATCCACAGTTAAAAAGACCTATTCCTTCTATCTGGAAATAAAGAATTAGTCAAATTTAAAATGTGCGGTTCTGTAAAAACAGCTTTAATAAAATGTAGAGTAAATGAATAAATGAATTTAATCTGGCCAATAGGAATCCAAAGCAATATAATACTGATTAAGTTAATAGATTTCAGGCCGAAAATTATCTGAATAAATGTCCATGATGAAATGGCACACATTACATTCAATTTATATTTATAAATGTCAGAGTTACCTCTTTCATACTTAGGGTTATCATTAGTATATAAGAATAACGTCAACACCCCAGAGAGAAAATAATGTGTTTTGGCTGGCAGAGATTCAGTTCAATTCAATAAATTTTTATACAGCGCCTTTCACAACAGAGTCACCCCCAAGGCACTTTACATAGATGTGTTGTGATAGATTACAACATCTGAGATGTGCGGCTCAGCCAGAATTTCCCCAACATTTTGGCTTAAATGCTTTTAATGCACCATATAAACAAATAAAATGGCTCTAAGTTGAACAATATTTCCTGAAAGTTCCATTTAGACTAAAACCGAGAAATATTCAGAACAACAATATCACATTATTGCAGTATATTTTTTTTAGTAAATGAATGTCTTTGGGAAATTCTCAGTTCACATACCCCCATAATCTCAAACAAGAACAATTGCTTCCCTGATTAATAACTAGATTATCTTTCTATTGCATCGATATTATTTGTAAGATACCTTTAGAAATCCATTTTCTTCTGAGTGACAGATCTGTCAAGTACATCATTAACATTAAATATCTTTGTTGTCAGAGACATCCCTCGCCCCACCTAGTGTCCGACTCAGTGAGCACAGAACAGACTGTCGATAAGGTTATCCATATCTACTAATCCAGTTATATCTGGGGATGGTGAGTGATCCGGCTGGCTAAGTCTCTGTGCCCATCATCAGAAGATCACTGGTTTAAGCCCTGGCCCCAGCAGAACAGCCACACGTCTGTGAGCCCAGAGCAAAGGCCTTAACCTCCTGCTCCACGGGCGCCGCACGTAGTCTGACCCTGTGCTGTGACCCCCCAACCTATGGAAAGCAACATGGGGTGGGCAAGGAGAATAATGCATGCCCTGATTTGGATGACGGGGATCTACTAGATGCATCTAATGTGCTTGTAAGCAGGGGTTGTGCAGTACGTGGACTTGAACTATTACCATACCATACCCCCCTGCCCAGTTTTATGTATTCAAGAGCCCTTGTAAAGTGCAGGGCCTCCTGAGTCTGCCAGGGTATCCAATCCCCCACTGTGCCCCTGTATGTATCGCCCTAGATTGGTTTCTGGGCTTAGCTTGTGTTTAGACCCTGGTTTTTGGTAGTCGTCCTTCAGCATTTGCGATCTCAAAATCTGCTTGCTCTGCACTTTGATCTCAGAATTTTTTATTTTTTTTTCCATTGCGACCATTATGCAAACCTCATTCAATTTGTGAACAATCTTGTTTGTGTTTAAAGCAGTAGTTATGTCCAGCCCAGCTTGTACTTAGATTGAGGCTGAGGCATTATGAATCATTTATCTGAATGATCTTATTAGGTTCCTCACATTCATAGCTACAGCGACAGTCAGTTTGAGCAGCCTAGTGACTGCAAGCAATATCCATTTCCAAGCCGCAAATATTACTGTACTGTTTCCCAGAAAGTCACTATGAATGAATATTTAAAAGCCATTTTCCAAAAATCGCCACTGGACCTCAGTGAAGTGTCTCCCCAATAATCTTACACACTCCTAGGCACTCAATTATAAATGACTTGAGTAATATTATTTTGAATTACTTTTTATTAATATTTCAAGCCATCACTATGCAATTTCAAGCCATGTATTTCTTGCAGATCTGTGTATCATATTGCTAAGGTAATAAGATAAGGATTCTGATGAGAGTGCGAAAATATGAACACATTACACCCATCTCGTCAGTCACTTCACTGGCTTCCCATCTCTGCCATGCATCCATGGAAATGCCCCCCTTAAATTAAAAGAACTTCTTACCCCACTAATCTAAACACGATCTCTACAATCTACAAACTCAAATGGTCTCCTCCTTCCCAGGACCAAGCTCAACACCACGGGTGATCCGGCTTTCTGTTCTGCTGCCCCTCAACTATGGAACACCCTCCCGGACCATATGAGGGCACCACAGACTATTGAAATTTTCAAAAAAGGACTTAAGACATCTCTTTTTAACAGAACTTATGGATTTTAATCAATTTTGCAGACTGCAGGGTTCTTGCTTATTCATCTACTTTCTTGTTTTATTTGTTGTTTTAATAGGGGTTTTATTTGCTTTTTTGTCTCATTTTGTGGCCCTTTGAGATTTATTTTAAATGTAAAATGCGTTACAAATAAAATCTATTATTATTATTATAAAAAACGTCTGTCATCACGACCTTATCCTCAGCCTTTGCCTTCAAGTTTAGCTTGCACAGAACCCTATCCCGGCACGCTGGGAGAATCTTCAAATGGGTTTTACTCTGAGAGGAAAATTAACAGCTCTGACTTACTATTTTCAAGGCTCTAATCCGTATTGTTTGTTTGAAACACTCCATTCTCACAAGCTCTAATCGGAGAGACTAATAACAGGTGAACAAGTTGGCTCCTTTTCCAGAGATGTGTCCAAAATAGAATTCGTACTCTGTTCATTACAAAGGAAAGAAAGGCATGACCTTTCCTGAAAGTGCAAAACTAACCCTCTCTACATAAGGATAAGGATAGAATAGGACTTAGATTTAAATAAAGTATATATGAATAATATATGTCTTTGTTTTTCATGTGTAAGCATCCAAGTGAAAACATGCAAAAAAATAAATACTTATTTGCAGTGTTCTCTGTATTCCAGAATTCCAAAAGTACTAGGTAGTACATGGTATTAATACGTTGGTATGAAGGTGGATATACAGTAGTTACATTGGACTGTTATCCCTGAGAATATGCTTTTTTTAATCCTGTACCGTTAACCCCCAACAGAGAAAAAAAGCACAAAAACAGAATTTGCATTAATTTACATGTTTTATTATGTAATTACTGCACTTTACCACACCATATGTCATATTCATCGGGATATAAACACATGCTTATATGGGTGTAGACATGCGGGTAACTGTAGCGTATGCTGTCGAATATGTGTGAATATTTAATGAATTAGCAGATGGTGATTCCAAAACATAGATTCCGCTGGTTTGGGGCGTGATATTAAGTTCCAGGCAAAGAGTCTGTTTCATTTACACATCTTTTCTGCTTCTATATGCCAGGCCGAAATAACTAGCCAATATACAGAGAAACCAGAGCAGCTGCTTGCGAAGTGAAGATAATCTTTAATTAAACCCAATACACTGAACCCTAAAAACGGCAGCTGCAGCAGTGAGTTCAAACACGCCAGCAAATGTGAAGCCGACAGCCCTCATTTCGGGGAGGGCTGTTAGAGTGTTTTGGCCAATCAGACATGTAGAGAATCAGGGATCCCAGTGCCATTCCATCTCTCATGGGAGGATCAGGGGAACCACACGTACAAGGAGAGTGATCCACCCTCTTAAGCTGAGCAGCCAATCAAAACTCTCATAAATAAAATGGGACCAAGACTAAATGATTCTAGCAATAATAGGCATTTTAGTTTTATTGTTGTAAACATAAGCTCAAGCCAGTTCAGGATGCTGTGCCTGATATCTGAAGGTCGTTGGTTCAAATCCCAGGGCTGGCAGAGTGGTTCCATCAATGGGCCCCTAAGCAAGGCTCTCAACCCCAATTTACTCCAGGGACTGGCTGATCCAGCTTTCTGAATTGTGCCTCGCTTAGGATAAAAGCATCCGCTGAATGAATGAAATGCAATGTTGAATATGATTTTGTTATTATTGACAATCTGGACTCAATACATCCAGGACAATTTGTACTCTTACAACAGCCAAACAATTACAGGTACCTGCCTTGATGCGATGCAAAAAAATACAAATGCATGATAGTGATGTGAATGAGATGTAAAAAACAACAACAAAATAAATAAAAAATAAGGAGTCTAAACACTAGGTGCGCGGTGGAGGGCCATTAAACCATCTGCACTTTGAAAGGCCTGAAAAAAAATCCAATTTGTCAGGGAGTGAAGTGTAGTGAAGGTGAGGCAACATCATTTGTCAGTCCTCTGCTCCACGCATACTGGTCTGGAAAGGAAACAAGCATGGAGCACCGAGGGGCCCTTTGGAAAAGCCTCGCATTTGACATCTCATTAACAGTGAAAGCACAGGCGCGTAGGTGGAGCCTCGCCTTGCACAGAAGGGTCGCAATGTGTGGCCCCTTTCTACATGGGAAACACTCCAGTATTATTGACATACAGGCACTTTCCAATAGTGGCTTACAGTAAAATAATCGTAATTGTTCCATTTCAATGTAAATTTGATTGGTCTACTGCAAATCGATGCTCTAAAACTAGCTATTCTTGGGAAAGACGGTGTGCACTGTCATTAAAGTGAATGTCTTGCACAAAATGCTGGATTTTTTAAAAATATTTTCAGTGAAAAAGACTATGAATTCTTTTAACTGGGAAACCACATCTAAACAGTGCCAGTACAGATCAACATGCTTATCGGCTGAGAAACAAAAACAAATCAAAGATGTCATGCATGGGTGCTTTTCAACTAATTATTATTGCTAACATAATAGGATTTTAATTGCAAATGATTCATAAATACAAACCACTGTATCCTCTGCCCACTGATCCTTTGTCTGCTTCTGGCTCACATAGAGTCAAGTCCCTGTGGTGTCTACAGCATCTGTAGCTGTTGTCAAGGAAACACCAGCCCTTCACAGACCATAGTATGAATAAAGGAATCCTCAGAAACAGATTTTCTGTTTCACTGAACTATAAAATGTTCAGCGCGTGACTGACACGAGCGAGTCATATTAAATATTCATTTACTTTGTTCATAGTTCTTTACCCAAAGAAATATGAATACACCGACACATATTTATACACATATATGCACATTCTTCTAAGGGCGGTACACTGGATAAAGTATTTGTTGACTAACTCATGAGCTCTAAGTTGGAATAACACAGGCTGGGGTGTTTGGCCCGGAACCCAATAAGCTAGAAAAAATTTGCAGCCAAGTCATTCTCAATATCTAGTTCATGATTAAAATGTGGCCTTTAACAATTCTAACAGCAGGTCCCGGGAACAGCACTGTTTTTGTGCCTGTGAACAGCAAGGTCACCTGTTTGTGTCGGACCTCAGTAGAACAGACACATGCCCATGGGCCCTTGAGCAAGGCCCGTATCCCCCAGTGCATGGGGTGCCATAAGGTAGCTGCCCTTTGGCATGAACCCCAAGCTTGCACCTGTACGGAGAGCAAAATCTGGAAGGAGAATTTCCATATAGGATGATTAATAAAGTATTTCTGTTCTGGTCATGTACAAATTAAGGTATAGTTTAACCCCCCCAGATTTTTTTTCTTGTGAGCTGTACCAAAAAACTGTAATACTAAAAAACGAAAATACACTAGATACAAACAAAATCAAACTAAACAACTTCAGAATGTCGATTCCCTCTGGAGTCGTTTGTTTATTTTTAAGGCTGTTGCAACGCCACAGCCTACCTGAGTATTGTTGCTGCCCATGTCCATCCCTTTATGACCACAGTGTACCCATCTTTTGATGGCTACTTCCAGCAGGATAATGCACCATGTCATA
>JAODKL010000302.1:0-12777 GCA_026780765.1 Petrocephalus schoutedeni
ATGCTTTGATCTGACAGCATTTGTTTAATGACCCCAGTAAGCCTGGTGAGGGAAGAAGGGAGGAGGCTATAAAAACAATTCCTCACGTACCAGCATGTTAAACTCACAGCCAGAGGTGGGAAGGCAGGGAGATTTTTGCTTCTTGGGACATACTTTGACAGCTTTTACGTCGCGGGGGCCTACAGTCCAGCAGTGTAGAATGGAAAGTGCATATGTTTAAAAATAATAATAATTGCATTCTACTGTAAAAAAGGATAGATAGATAGATAGATAGATAGATATGTAGATAGATAGATAGAAAATAAGAGGGAATACATTTTCTAAGCAAGATTTAAGACAAGGCAAGTTTATTTATATAGCACAATTCAGACACAAGGCAAGGCAAAGTGCTTTACAAAGACAAGAATACATTCAATTAAAAACATCAAAATCACATTTCAAGGATAAGGGAAAAAGAAATATTAATAGAATTAAATACATTGTAAATAAAAAAAATGTTTGAAAAAAATGTTATTTATGTAAAATGAAGTCAAATATGAAATAAAAGCTTCAGGGATAATTAGGTACATGAGGTAAATTTTTATGCCAGTCTTGTCTGCACTGCCGTGTTTCCTGCACAAATGGGGCCCCCTGAGGGGCGCGGGGGGCATAATTCCTACACTTTATCCCAAATGGGGCCCCCTGAGGGGCGCGGGGGGCATTAGATGATTTAAGGGTCGAGCAGGTATCACGTTACTTTTGAGTGACAAACTAACAGAAGGGGAGGGGTGAACACGGAGCGGCCCCCTGCTACACAAACAGCCCCCCGTCAGAGGGCGCGCGGCACAGGGCGCCCTCGGCATCTCACTGCCCCCTGCTACACAAACAGCCCCCCGTCAGAGGGCGCGCGGCACAGGGCGCCCTCGGCATCTCACTGCCCCCTGCTACACAAACAGCCCCCCGTCAGAGGGCGCGCGGCACAGGGCCGACTGCTTCCCCTGTACGCCTCCACTTAGCGCACACTCCTACCTCCCACAGGCCGTCTTATTTAAAAATTACCCCTCTCCTGCATCCCATTTCATTTCACAACCCACTGACAGAAATGTAGGCAGAGGAAGATGAAATCCTAATTATACGTGAATAACTTGAGCTAGGGACTTTACAGCATCATTGTGTATGCTGACATAACATGAAAGACAATCAAAACATGTGAATAATGACACTACTGACTGAATAGCTTGACAAAGTAAAATGGAGGAGGCAAGAATGACAGAGCGAAGGAGTCATTGAGGTTGACTTGGATGCTGAACACTGGGCTAAATCCCTGACAAGGCACAGTGATGCCAGAACCCCATGTCAGGCCACTTCTTGGCATCTGAACATGACACATCTGCAGCACTGAATCTATCAGAAACCTGCCTTTGGCGTGTCAACTCATTCTTAGATTCTTTAATCTTAACATTTCATAATATTATAAAGACAGCAGACTTCCTATATTTTCAAGGGCCCTGATGAGTTTAAGCCCAATTCCCTACAAAGGTAATGGTGTCCCTACTCAACCATAGATACTAGATGTTACATCTGGAAATGGGGGTCAACTGACATCTATCTCCAAATGAACTATGCCTAGAATCAAGAAATGTAATAGTTTATAGCTGTCTGTGGTGATATGGCAAGTGGTCATATGTCCACTTGAACTGTATGAACTAAGGTTCAGGTCATGTGTAGAATGGAGGTTTATGTCATTTTTATAAGTGGGCTGGGGCTTTTTATAACTCTTGACGGGTAGCGGAATTGTAAGAAATTGCTGTTGCATTACCTCATCAAATTAGATTTGTTTACTCATCTATAGACATTTTCAAGTATGTAACAAAACAGTAGAAGGGATTTGTGACAATTTACATTCACAACAGGACTTCGCAAGGATAACGTCTGGCTTGATTGATATATCGGTCATTAACTATATTTATGTGAGTAAACATGGCGAACACTCTAATCCGCAGTGATTTATGCATCCATTCAGACTAAAGTACGGAAAGTCCTTCTTAGCCAGGCGAAATCCCCCATGAAGCACATCAGCAAATCAAGAAGTGCTCCAGGCTCCAGTCACCTAGCTCTTACCACAGTCGTCAATCTTACCAATTAGGCGTCTTTATTTTTTCAGGATAGTAAGAAATAAAAGCCATCCTTCCAATGTTCAAAATCCAAAGTTTTTTCATAATTGACTGGATTCTACATATATACATGCAAATGCAAATAGCATTGAAATATATTTTCATTTATCCTAAGTTTATTATATTAAGTAATTTCTGTACTTAATATACTTAATTTTCTTTACTTAATTTACTTTCATAATGAATAGAGAATTCATTTTGAAAAAACACAATCATTTTTTGTTAATTATGAGCAGACTCACTCACAACAGCTACCTCTCATGGTTAATAGCAGTCAATGCGCATTTAGCAGAAATTCGTGTTTCGATGCTTGGACGACTTTCTGCTTTCTGATACTATCCAACGAGGGTAAAACCTAATCCGAGTAATGTAATCAGGATGTGTGTAGGCGCCTGCCCCAAAATGAAGGGAAACCTACTGACAGTGCAGAGCAGGCAGTGTGACCCGAGCAGAGACAGTTTGCTTCTTTAGGATTCAGCCCTCCCGAGATGAGAGGGGACTCCTGTCACCAGATCCAGCTCCTGCCTTAATCCTCCTGGATTTAGGATTACATCATGTCCCGACCTGTCAGATGCTGGAGAAGAGTATGTCTCCATGCTTGGCCATGGTAGATAAAATAAGGCCCAGAATACTTGTGTCTCTTAGACAAACCTTTAGAACAGACACAGAAACCAGAATCTGCCAAAGTGCTTATAAGAACAAATTTACTCCTCAACATGTGCTAAGAATGGTTAATCATTGGGGTTCCATCTCTCCCCTGCTCTCAAGTCAGTTTTGATGGAAAAGAAACACATCACGAATGCACCTTCATTTCAGCTAAATATTTTTTGCAGGCCATTCCTACTTACTAGAAACTGCCTTCTGCATTTCTGGGTCTGAACCTGCTTTAAGTGGAAACATTTTGTTATGAAGCAGGCTGCCCTTGTCCACTTAGCTTTATTATTAATTTCCTGCTCTCCCTTTCCTGCCTGTGTTTTGATTATTTTGAAAATGGTTCTATATCAATATTACATTGTTAGTTGACTCTATAGCACTGTATACTTATAACTGTATACTGTATAATTTTACACAAAACAAACCTTTCAAGTAACATAAAAATAAGTTAGATTCAGTATGCACAGCACTGTGCAAGATCTTCATGGTGGTGTAAAACTACAGTATTATGATATCTATCGTATAGCTATATTATGGCTGTCAAAATGTCCTAGTATTTGCAGCAGCAATCCAATACACCCATGACTTTTTTGACTTGACTAAAACACCTCCTATGGCTAATCAATACGTCATTGACTTTTTAAACTAATTCAATCAATACGATTAATTGATAAACGAATGAAGTGAGCTGGTGCTGGAATTTAACAAAAACATGGAATAGCTGTTGTACCCCTTATCAGAGGTCTGGGAACCAAAGCGATGTTCATCTAGCCATTCAACTAGATATCAATGACTTTTTGCAGAATAGAACAGTTAGTTTTTATTGTGTAATATGAAATTGTGTTTTTTGTTCTGAGCAAATATACCCTTACTGCAATAGCTTAGTGTGTGTGGGTGTATATATATTTATACATGTATTTATATATATATATATATATATATATATATATATATACTGTATATACACACACACTCAGACTCGCGCACCTGTTTAAATGGGGACCATCCATTCATTTCTATGGGAAAAATCCTAATCCCAACCACGACACAGTTAACCCTAACCCTAACCCAGCCCTAACCTTAACCAGTAATCAACTCAAATACAAGACTTTTGGCATTTTTTCTTTTTTGATTGCATCCATAGATTTTTATAAAATTCCGGTTACCCAAATCGGGACCTGAAAAGATATTCCCAAAAATAGGGAAATTGCATATTTTACCACACTTAGGGGACATTTTGGTCCTCGAATGTGATCTATGCAAACCCACACACATGAACACACACATACATATAGTGGATAGCAGGCTTTTGAAGGCTGAGTTGATTCATGTGGTATGATCCCCACCCTTCTACTAATTTCAAACGAAATCGAACGTGTCAGGCATTCTGAAAAAGAGCCCGTGTCTCTGCGCGACATTCTCCTGGTGGTACGTGACGCCCACCCGGAACAATTTTTGCTCTGCCAGCCATTTTGGGAACACGCTGATGCTTTTGGGTGTATGTTGAGAAGGGTATTTTATTTCTAACCTTAGCAATTGGCATTTTTGGCCAGAACAGGCTGGACTTCCCTGTGTGCCAGACGTGGCAAAAAATGTAATTAGTCATCTTTGACGAGATTGTCCTGTCATCGGCCCGTCATCCATGAAACAGAAGCACATGCCATCTGAGACTTATAAACAACGCAGTACCGATACACACAGGACAGAAAACGCTCTGAATAAATAATAAACCGTTAGCAGTGACACGTGCAAAACTCCAACCAATAGTTTGGCTAATAAAAATATGATTCCCTCTTTTATAGCCTGCCATCTAATTATTTATGAACTTAGGTCAATAAACACAAGTGGTGATCTCTTATTACTGCGAGGAGATAACTCTGGAAGCATGTTATGAAAACTTGGGGCTGCTATTCATAGACACATTGAAGGATGTAAATCACTGCCAGTCTAGGGGAGCTGAGTCACCAGCAACCAGAATGACAGTGATATAACTTAAATACACTGCTGGTCAATCCAATAGGCAGCACAGCCGGCCGCCTAGGGCACCGACTTTCGAGGAGGCGCTGACTCGCCTAGGCGGTGACACTCGCCTATGGGACCACAGTGCCTTGGACTGGTCCTGCTTACATACACTACATGCCCCTCTGCATCTCTCAGACATTGCTAGTGTGTTTAATGACGCTTTTGTTGCCATAATAGTGACATTTTCTCACGTTATCGGGTATGTCTCATGCTAAAGTACCTTTGTTGAGGTACAAAACCAGGCTCCTTGCAAAGTTCTGGCCAAACGTACAATTTTTGAAAAAATAATGAACTACCAGTATAAAGACAAAAATACTTCCGTGTTTCTAAATTATCCAGATTCAGTGCACAGATTCTTTGTGTAACCATGGAGTGGGAATCATATAATTGGTTATGTAATGTATATATTTAATATATAATTATGTTTTAGACCTGAGCTGATTGGCACAGAGGATGCCATACGTGGTTAGCTAATTGTGCATGACTTCTTTCCATCCCACAAATCAACCCAACTGCTTTGCTTAAAATTTAAGACAATTTGGCTAGAATTTATTTTGGAATCCAGGTTCAACAACAATTTGTTTTTCGTATTATTTCTTGGACTTCAAGCACTATAAACTATATGTATTGTTTTTGTATTTGGTATTATAAACTGCTCCCGTTAAGGAGACGGCACAGGACAAATAGAATTAAGAACAGCTTCTACCCCACTGCAGTAGCTGCAGTTAATGCGGCCATAGCTTGATTTCTAATGCACGTAGGGGATCTGTGCAATAATGGTTGGATGTAATGACAGGCAGTCATAGGGGAGTGACTTATTAAGAACCAGCTAATTTACCAAGAGGATGAGTGTTAAACCTGGTGGTAATTCATCCAACTTGTGATACGTACATATTTAGCGCCTCCAGTATCCTGTTGCCCAGCACACTCGCTCACACCCGCACTTTCGCCCTTATAAACAGCACTGCTGCAATCAAATGGCCACCGCCAGGCAGCTGCGCCTTATTCTCCTCTATACTGGTCGCATGAAACGTAATTAAATGTGTCATTTAACCATGTGAATGAATTATAGAGACGTTGGTGTCATGGAACAACTTCAACATAATATTTCATATTCATGTGTACAGTACACTTGTATGTAATAAAAAATACATGAAAGGAGACGCTGTCCTCTTATAAAGCACCAAGACCCAGGAACAAACATGGTCCCCTTCCCTCTGATTTACCTTGTCTCAGAGAAGCGGGAGAGCGTCCAGTAGAGGCAGCCAAGGGGTATCCGAGGCTACCGGGAGCCGTAGCAGCCTGCCGCCGCCTCACCCGGACAGCGAGCAGCGCGGGCAGCAATAATACGCCACACTTGGGCTGTGCCGTATCAGCCTGCGTTTAAATATTAGTGATTCACATCTGGGCACTAATATGTACACTCTTTGTCAAAGACATTGTGTGATATAACGCGCATAAACCAAATACAATTTAGTATGTTTCTCCCTCAATTGAATCAAGACAGCATACGCTACGTTGTAAGGGGGAACTGCATGAGTTTTATGCATAAAAAATGAAAGTGCCTTTTCCCCGCACTCCGCTCTTCTCTCCCCCCCGCTCTGTAAGGGTTAGCTAAGGGTTAAGCCCATTTTCCTGTCGCAGTTTGGTGGGATGTGGAGCCTAAACCCCCCCACACTGTGTTCGTGCCCGCTAAGGACTGGCCCCCCAGCCACGCAGTGCCTGCATTTACTAGGATATTTCAGGCAAACAGCCACCCTTAGTGGCTGGAAAACGGACAGAGGAACTCAGACAAACCAATATTTGCCTTTTACCATGACGTTATAATAATCAGTGGATCACGCATTTGACACGAGATTAAACCTTAACACCGTGTATTCTAAGCAAATAGGCTTTCTGATTGGAAGTCTGGGTGAGCTCACGGTCGGCACCAGTTCCACCACCTGCTTCTCTGGACAGGACATTTAATCGTCGGGGGATTTTTGTGTTGCTGATGATGAGATTTAGCGCTATAGGTGCTGACGAATGGCCCCTCTGGTACCAGGAGGGGGAGTCCAGCACCGCCGATGGCGACCCGATCGCCGGCTCCCACCACAAGCTCACACGGGATTTGCTGTGCTTAATTTGTCATCTATTCTGTAAACAAAACATCAGGGTAATCAGTGTACTTAATGATCCAACCACTGATCTTTCTGTTTGTGATTCCTCCTTTTAGTATATTGTGTATATTGCTGTAATGAGGCCTAATGAAATTAAAAGGGCTACCCAGTCTTTTATTTTACAATGAGAGAAATTATTAGAGAAAAAACAGAGTGTGGAGAGTGAATGGGGATGGAAGGGGCGAAAAGGTGTGTGTGTTATTATTATTAATATTAATATTAGTATTAATAGTAAGCTTTGCTCTACACATCTTGCCAAAGTGCTGGGTATTATAATTTTGCTTTGGAACATTTCTCAAATGACAATTAACATTTGCAAAACAACTAGTGTAGTCACTTCTACACAGCAGAACATAATTTCTCATTTCTTCACACAAAGTTCCAAATGTTTTACTAAATATGTAGTTTTTTTGTATAATTGTTATCATGTGGCAGTTTTCTTTAGTCTTGTTGGTTAAAAGAGATTATGTAGTTCCACCATTGTAATAATTTTACACCCATAACTGTATATGTATGTGATCATTGTGTTAGCCACCATATACAAAACAGTTCACCAAACTTTTAAAATGATTGAAAAGTATTCCATAAATTCCATTCCAATAATTCCATAAATTCCATAAATTGCAATGATACAACATTGCTATGTTTTTGATTCCCATAGTACATGATTTTGTTCTTGTATTGCCATTTTGCTGTTTTTGTGTTAAACGGTGCTGTGCGACTCTTTTGTTTGCTATTCAACAGGAGCCGACGTGCTTCAGCCGAGACGCACAGCAACACCCCCGCAGAAACAGATGGCATGTCGTTACGTTAGTGGTAATTACACTTAACCAGCCACTATTATTTCAACTTTGACAGCAGTCAAAGATCTGCGCGATTTTTTTTTCGTTGGTAAATTGTGCTGCCAAACTGTCCTGTCTTGATATACATTCTATACATTTGCATTCAATTTTGAAAGAGATTAAAGCCTTTTTATTATGAAAAACTTAACTCCTTAAACTGCAGTCTTATTTAGCAGGAGCCATTCTTCACAATAGCCAGTGAGTAACAAATAGAACTCTCATTTGCCTCGCCTGCATTTTTGTTTTGTAAAGCACCGCTATAGTTCAGGATTTTTATTCATAGTTTTAGAGTTTATCGCTTTACTTTTAATTATTTATAGGCATTTTTTCATGATTGTTCATCACTGCATTATTATGCTTCACAAGTCTCTGTGGTCCTTGGTATGAGGGAAAGGCCATAATCCATCCATCCATTTTATATATCTTGTTCAGAGTCAAGCCTATTCCCTATTCCATGCTGATAATGAGTCCTAATCCATGCCTGTACACATCCATGGATCTTCTAGCCACTTAGCATGGTGAAGGTCATGCAGGGGCCCTGAGTCACTTCTATGCGGCACAGGGCACAAAGCTGGAGCATACCCTGTATGGGAAGGCAGTCCACCACAGGTCACAAATGCACTTATCCTAACTGCATGTCTTTGGACTGAAGAAGGAAACCTTTGCGGTACAGGTATGTGTACAACTGTTTGTGTTTATTCATTAAGACAATATAACAAGTAATGCGACTTGTTTATATAGAAAAGATACACTTAAAGAAACAGCGAACCATAAAATGGCATTGGGAAAATAAAGCTAGTGTTACTGGAAAAAAGTGACAGTGCAAATTACTATGGGTATATTTCTGGAAGCCAAATAAATTGTAATGTAATAGGTGGATTGGCCACCGGTCACTGTTATGTTCCATATGCTAAACCCTGAAGTTATAATGATGCCCTCTGGCTGCAGACAGCTTTAATGAGAAGGCTGAGCTTCTCAATGAGCCATGGGGTACCATGCAGTGACAGATAAATAAATGGGAGCCTTAACTAGACAGAAACTCTAGCAGCATGACATTTTATTCTGGCCTGGATTCCATTAGCCCTTGAGCCCACGAGCAAATTGGAAACGACGGTCCTCTCAGTTGTGGGTTTCTATCAATCTCTTAGCGTCAAACACAGCTGTAGCTGTAGCAAGGACACACATATAATCGGCATGGTTACCCATCTGCTTTTTTAACGATGGTGACTGTAATACGGTGATGCTGGATGACAGATGTCACATTATATAGTTTAGAGGATACTTTATCCAAGGGTTAAACAACATCATCCTGTGATATCTGAGTACGTTCTGTGCACCTTATTCTTCAGTGTGAGAATCTAAGTTGGATTCTATTACATATTCTACATATTTAGCATTCATTTGTCCTATATGGAATATTTTGGGAAATCTAGTTAAATAGTTTAATCAATGAATGCTCTTGTATTTAATTATATTGGTAAAAAGGAAGTGTAACTATGGCAACAACCTTAACAATATGACCCAGAGCTTTGATTATTGACTTATGTCTTTTGTTTTGTTTTGATTTTTTTTTTTTGTGTGTGTGTGTTTTGGTTGTTTGTCTGGTATGCTCATTGCCATTTTCTCAAATAAAATAAAAGCAAAAAAATATTTTTAAAAAAGAATTGTTTAATTTTTAAACAATTTCTCGATGCATCAACAATCTTCAATTAAGACCTAACATTTACACAAAATCTTTCCTTACATGCGGTAGCTGTTGCCACCCAAAACTACTAAACAATTATGAAATAAAATGTGACTGGAAGCAAGCTGGTACCATGGCAAAATCTAAAAAGGAATTAAGGTAAGTTATGGCTTTATGAATTAAATAAAGTGAGTCATGGTGCATTATTATTCTAAATGTAAATTAAAATAAATTTCATCCCTATTAATTGCTGCTGAAGAGGAGGCAAGCGTAACATCTCTCAAACATCTAGAGCTTCAGCTGATTATAAGGCACAGTGAGTCTCCATGATTTTTCTGGGAGTCCAACATTTTCGGAGGCCCTGGGATTTTTGGGAAATGACCAGTGCCATCTGACTCTGCAGCACCCTTCCAAAAATTACAAATAAAGCGGTATTATAGCATCCTGTTACCGTCGCTGCAGAGAAATGCCATCTGCTGCCGTTTAGTCTGGATTTTCTGCACCATCATCCAATTAAACTGATACCTGTTAAGTGAATCCCAAGTCCCGCTTTCCATGTGAATAATTCTGGTATTCATATGTTTTCTTCCATCTTAGGTTTTTACTGTCATGAAATGTACTACAACATTTAATTAACATCATAATTTCACATTACACAGTCATAAATAAGTGAAATATTTCCAGACAGAGAGATGAATTCTACAAACTAATCCAGGCCAGAGTAAGTTTGGCTATTCTTGTGAAGATCTCAAAAATAGTATTTTTTCCCTTCATTTTTTCATTCCTTTACAATGAGGACAATATGTCAAAAATATTACTTTTGAGACAGAGTAATGTGATGTATAGCCAGGAGTGTTCTAAGGAAGGAGGTACATAACCTGAAAGTTATTCATTGTACTTTGTGTACTGCCTTTGAATAAAGAATGTAGCGTAAATCACTGTTAGTACAATGTCCACTTTTGTAAAAAAATACAAATAGTAATTGACTTTAATAAGTGACCCAGCTGAGGCAGTAGGTGTTTATTAATGTACTTTGTACCACCGAAAGACTGTAGCCACTTCTGCTGAGGCCAGACTGTGGGAAAAGCTCACAACTTGCTGGAAAGGCTTCAGAAATGCTCGCCATATCTTGCTTTGAATTAACCACGCGCTTGAGGAGCCTCTTTCACATGGAAATTTCTGCCTCATACTGTAATATCAGGGGGAGAAACACCCCCATCGACTCGGTTTTATAATGGTCTACAAATTAGAAACAGAAGGACTAGGCTGAAGTCATGAAGCAGAATGCAGTGTTATCTGGCATAGATTGCAATAATAATATAGCACAACCAAACCTCTCTCCGTCGTCGATTAACCGCATTTGATTTATAATAAGTATCCCTGGAGTTACACTATAGTATACCCATAACATTCAAACTCTAAAAGAGTCAGCAGTTGTCAGCTACTGAGGCCAGAGAACAAATGACGTATAGATTTGTATGCTGCAAGCGATGGTTTATGAGTCTTAGATACCTAATACTACAGTATAAAGGCAGTTTTTCACTGAATGCTCTTTTAATGTAACTGCATTGTAATGTAACTGTACTGTATTTGCTCAAGTTTACCTGTGTAGGAGGAAACCTACATAACACTGCCAGGCAATGCAAACTCCACACACACACAGACTCGCATACCTATCTAAATGGGGACAATCCATTCATTTCTATGGGAAAAACCCTAATCCCAATCACGACACCCTTATCCCCTACCCAGCTCCAACCATAAGTAACCAACCCAAAAACAAGACTTTTGGCATTTTTACGTTTTGATTGCACTCACAGATTTTTATAAAACTAAGGTTATCCAAATGGGGACCTGAAAAAATGTCCCCAAAAATAAGGAAGTTTCAGGTTTTACCACACTTGTGATCTATGCAGACCCACACAGAACACACACACACACACACACAACAGAGGCTGGATTTTTACCCCCAACTCCAATTACATACTGAAAAATTCTAATTATTACTGTGAATATGTATTTCAGAGCAGGGTCAGCCGATCCGCGGAACGTTTAGGGTTAAAGGCTTTGCTTAAAGGCCCAGTAGCAAAATCACTTGACTAGCCAGCATTCCAAACACGCTCTTAAACCACAGTGCTACACACTGCCCTACGACATATTTATTATATCTAATTTTACTCTTTAATAAACAGCAATAATTGTATGTTAGATTTCTTTTATTGTAATTATTATTAGTGTTCTCATCATGCTGACGCTAAAAAGCACGAGCATGTTGGCTTCCCGTGGCGGGGAATGCTGTCCCTGCTCGTCTGGCAGTAACATAATGTCTGTGTCACTCGCTGCTGTCTCGCGCCCCTTCAGATTCCCTTGGATTCCCTCAGATTCCTTCGGATTCCTTTAGATTCCCTCAGATTCCTTCGGACTCCCTCGGATTCCTCCGCTTCTTGTCTTGTTCAGTGATAAATTACACATTCGGATTAGTTTGCTCGCTTCTCGAAGGAAATCTCAGTGTATTTTTTGAATGAGCCTGAAGCACAAGACTGAATATTTTATGTATTTATATATTATTTGGGCTTATTAATAAATGTATAAGTTATAACTGCTAAGTAACATTTAGAAATGGATATTAGATTAAAACAAATACAAAAACACGGAATAAGAATGATTTCGGACCTTAAGCAAGCTTCTGGTTTAGTCCATGCAGCCAGCAGCTTATTATTGGAGGACATGTTTGCACTCACGCTGAGGTTCTCCTGAAAGCATGTAGGCAGCTGTAATGTGAGCTCCCTACCCGACACTGAATCTATACTGCTGGCATGGTGGGGCAAGCTCACACATTTTCAGTACAACGTTTATTTTAAATCAAAATGGCGAAAGTTGTCATGCTTGGGGGCAGGGAGCTCTTCACAGTCAGTGGGCAGCAGTCGCCTCAGCTACTCAGCTTTAGTGATGTTAATTTATTTGTTAAACAGCTGTGCCTCAAGTCAGCGGCGGTTCTACACTGAATTGCTCCCCGGGCGAGACTCCCTCCCGGCGCCCCAAGCCACCCCCCCCCAAAAAAAAAAATTACAAAACTTTGTACACACCGCACGTTTTATTGTAGTAATACTACGTCATTCAGTAACAGACCAATTTTTTGCAAAAAATAAATAGACAACAATAACTTAAATAAATATACTCTGTACTAACAAATATTATTTAAGAAAAAATATTTTAAATTATTAAGAATAATATACAAATAAAATATAGAATAAATCACACTA
>JAODKL010000303.1:0-12705 GCA_026780765.1 Petrocephalus schoutedeni
CTATAGAAAGTTATGCATTGACATATTGAACTTTATGAAATGTTTTTTTTTTTGTTCCAACAAATTGTAAACAGCGTCATCAAAGTTTTCTATATAAGACAAAATCTAGTCTTCAAAAAACTTTTTCCCAAAAATGAACTTATATTCATGTCGTCTTATATTCGGGCCAATACGGCAACTAAAGAAAAGCACTAATTCTCAGCCACTGTCTGCTCGCACTCACGCTGCAGAGTCACGTTGAGTCACGCTGGGAGCAGACTATTGCTGAGATTGGAAAGTAAAGCAGCTGATGTTAGAGCACCGAAGTTACAAAGCACCGCTATTTCCATAATGAAAAGCCTGCCCGCTTTCCCAGTTACACCGCTGAAAATGCCCGAATAATGACTGGTGTTGTGGTGACCTGAGCGTGCGGAAGCGTCATGGATTCGCTAAAGAAAAAAAAACAACAGCCATGTGTGCTTTATGTATCTCGTTACTGCAGAAAAATAGAATAATACTATAAGGATATAAGCCTGAAGCCATTATAGTTCGAACTATGGTGGTTCGAACTAACGTGGTTCAAACTATGGTGGTGACTAAGAAAGTCCGATGGTTTTGGGAAACAGTCATACTTCGGATAGTGCGATGCATCGTTAATGCTAACCCTATTACAGTACTTACATTACTTATCCCTTACGGGTAACGTTAGCTGACAACAACGTGGAGTCTCTTACTGCTCATTTAAATGCCTTACCAAATGTTATTGAGAAAAAGGTATTGGTATTAAAGCATCTATTCATTTGATTTGTCCAGCTCTGGCATATACGTTTTCTTAGATGCATTATTTGTAATGTCTTATTCTTGCCGCAACTGCCTTATGAATACTTAAGAATCTGTAAAAAGTAGAGCAGCCTTACTGTAATGGCTTATGCTTATATCCTTATAGTATTATTCTGCTTAAAAAACACACATACACACACATTCATCGTTACTGCAATATACTGCCTATTTGTCCACCTTACCATCTTCCCAGGCATATGCAGCAAGTAGGAATCCCATCCAGAAGAAAAGGCAAAAGTATTCTCTCATATTACATCCGTGAAAAACGTACAACTATTTTAGAGTGTAAATAGTTTCAAATAATCTTTTCTTCTCTAAATGATCAATAATGGTACTGTTAAGCATTTGTGTGTTCTAAGCTATGCTGAATAACTTTGTTCACTTGTTCACTGGAGTTTCCCTTTATTAAAAAAATCTTTATTTCCTGTGTGTCAGTGTCGGGTAAACTATGATGTTTGGTTTTTCCTTTAACCACATAGCCACTTTCAAGAGAGGTCATATGCATAGGTTGCAAATTTGCAAAGGTGTAGGTTTGGTTTCAGCATTGGTAGGGACCAAATGAGCCCTGAACCTCTGACCCCCTCAAACAGACATGGTACTCTGAAAACCTGTGCAAACCCTCCTCTATTGAGTTTTGTCCGATCTTTATGTAGTAAATGGGTTTCTTGTAGAATTTCAGTTCTCAGTTTCCATAAATGAGAAAATATTTTACTTCGCTTTATCAGATGGTTCATTCCCCTAACATTCCAACTTACCAAGGAACTGTACCTCTGTGTGCTGCTGCCATGTACTATGTCTCTTAGATATTGCCATTTCCCCATCAGAGTGTTCACCTCTAAGCACTTATGCTAATCGCCTTCGCTAAGGGTGTCTGCCAAATGCCGTGAATGTGAATGTCGGTGTAGTGCCTCTCGCGTCAGTTTCCCCAAGGCACTTTATGAGATTATTAGTTCAGAGAAAAGGGGAAGAGGGAAAGACTGCTAGAAGGCAATGAGAGGAACCAAAAACTCCTTAGTAAGGAGGGAAAAAAAGAACTCAGGGATTCCAAAGCTGACTGACTGCCCACTGGGCATACAATAGATCATCAGTCAAGATTAAAAACTGAGGCTGAATCAGCATCAAATAAATACACTGGCAAACTGCTCCATAATCTAGGTATTCTGTAGCTTTGGTAATAATACCAAATACAAAATGTTTACGTAAAATGTTCACTACTAACGCTACTAATGTTAACTAGTATAGATGCAGCCTTATTTGTTAAGCTGTTATCTTAATTAGGTAGTGAGGGTTATTTCTGTTTTGAAGGATAGAGTACGAGCAAACTCTCATGCAAAGCCTACACCCTCCTCAGCATCGCAGGAGCTGCAAGGAGGAAAGCCTCCAGGTGGATATGGATAAAGAGGTCTGAAACATGGGCCAACGCTGCTGGGACACAAGTCGGGGTCTGATCAGCCCTGGCTGGGTCGCCTGATGGAGGGTGTCTGATGTTGCGAGACCCGAAAGACCAGAGGATATCAGGAAACATCACTGATGATGTGTCCCAGTGCAGATGTATCTCTTCACCTGAGCCTTTTCTTATATCATTGCAGGATATCAGACAATGGCAAATTAAATAATTCTAACCCCACAGACTTTTCCATTTCCACTGTAATACGTGGCATTCCATGCGTTAAATTAAACCACGGGCACGAACTGGTGACTGACTACTGACTATATAAATAAAAAAAATACACACAGAGCTTATTTGATGAAATTTACCACCACCAACCCAGTTCCACTACAGTGTATGTTATGGGGCAGCTCAGATTACAAGGGATGCCAGTGAGATGAGAGCTATGAGCATCAGGCTACATCCATGCTAGTAGCTTTTCATTTACAACCACAAAAGTTTTCTTCCGATTTAGCCTTCCATCCACACCTTTTTCTCTCAGAAGCGGAGAAAATTTTCAGTGCTGTCCAACAATTAATCTTTCTGCCAATGCATCAGTGTGAATGCTCATAAATGTAATTTATTTAAAACTATGCTATTCCTTCCACCAGCCCACAACGTCCCTAGTTGAGGTCAGCAGTGCCCCATCCCCACCATAATCAGTGTTGATGCCGCTTAGCTTGCCAGTACCCATCAGCTGCCTCATGAGTCCCCCCCCCACCCTCCACACCCAAGTGTCTAATACATTTGGCTGCAAGTCCGACAACACGACCATAAAGTCGATCATCGAACTGCGACGTAGGGTGTCCTGGTGCCAAGTTCAGCCGTATTAGTAGGATATTTCGTATTAGGTCGAAAAATGTGTTGTGGTCTCATGAAACTAAGGGCACTTTTCCACCGCACGAAGTTCGGTACTTTTGCTTTTCCATTGACTTCCGGTCAAGTACCAGTACCAAAAAGTACTGAAAGTGCCAAACCAGTTGGGGTACTTCTTTGGTACTTTGGGGCATAACTTGAAACGCTTTTACTGTTGATTGGTTATGTAAATAGTCCTATTCTGAAACAATGTGATCGCTGTCTTGACAAAATGTTACAAACTCAGAAAACAGCAATAAACAAAGTAAAAAATAATAATAATTGCAATCTGGTTGGAAAAACAGATCTGTACAAGAAGATCTGGACAGTATAACAAGAAATTTAATATACTACTGCAGCATGGTATTGGAGAGTCTCCAGATATAGCAATGTGATTTTGTTGTAACATAAAATTAAAAAACGAGTTAAATTTCTCACAAACCTGTCTAGGAGTGATTTAAATAGCAAGGGTGAGAATGATTATGGTCATCTCAGAGAACACATGCAGCACCCAAACAAAAGCAGTGGAGGAAAACTTTTAACTGATTTTAAAAACATATATTGGATATAAATATAATATATGCAAGGAATAATCATTAAAATGGCAAAGTTAGCTAAGCTTTTTCCCTATGCCAAAGGAAAAACGTTTTAGCAAAACATTAACGCCCTGCGCCGTCCATAATGTCTGTATAAAAACGAGAGTAAGAAAAACTATGATCTTAATGTAACTCACTAGTGATGTATGAACTGCATGTGCATAAAATGCTATGTTGGATTTAATATCCAACATCGTCCAGCTGAACACTACAGCTATTTACAGCTATTCAGTACAAAATGCCCCGCCTCGCATTGTGCCGGTCCCAGTTTTTACAGCAGTGGAAAACCAACACAAAAGAAGTACCGAAATGGTCTGACGTTGTCACTCATGGGCAGTTACTGATAATGTCATTTGGCATCGGTAACAGCCAGTGGAAAACCAACACAAAGGAAGTACTAAAAGTACTAAAGTACCAAAAGTATGGTACTTGCTGCGGTGGAAAAACCCCCTAAGGTTGAACTTTTTGGCCACAATTCCAAAAGGTGTTTGCCACAAAAACAACACTGCGCATCCCCATACCCACGGTGAAGCATGGTGGTGGCAGCATCATACTTTGGAGTTGATTTGCTTCAGATGCAACTGGGACTTTAGTCAAGGTGGAAGGAAACAGAAACAGTTCCAAATACCAGTCAATTTTGGCCCAGAACCTTCAGGTGTCTGCTAGAAAGTGGAAGATGAAGAGAAATTTCACCTTTGACCATAACAATGACCCCAAGTGTGCATCCAAATCAACAAAAGAATGGCTTCACTAGAAGAAAATAAGTTTTGGAATGGCCCAGACCTAAATCCAATTGAAATTCGGTGGCATAATCTGAATAGGGCTGTGCACAGGAGATGCCCTCACAATCTGACAGATTTGAAGCACTTTTGCAAGGAAGAGTGAACAAATATTGCCAAGTCAAGATGTGGCATGCAGAGAAGACTACTTCCCAAAATAACTGAATGCTGGAATTGCATCAAACCTTTCTCCTGACAACCACAAAACCCAGACTCGTCCATTGGATTGTCAGACAGAGAACCATGATTCGCCACTCCAGAGGACACCTCTCCACTACTCTAGAGTACAGTGGCGGTGTGTTTTACACCACTGCATCTGATGCTTTGCATTGCACTTGATGATGTAAGGCTTGGATGCAGCTGCTTGGCCATGGAAACCCATTCCATGAAGTGCTCTTTGCACAGTTCTTGAGCTAATCTGAAGGCCACACAAAGTTTGGAGGTCTGTAGCTATTGACTCTGGCGACTTCTGCACACTGTGCACTAGAGGTCAACCGATATATCGGCCGATATTTGGCAAGTTTTCGATATATTGGCATCGGCCGATATTTGGGTGTGGTGCGCCGGTTTACAAACTGCCAAGTCTGTGGGCAGCCCAGTTGCTGTGGAACACGTGAGCCATGCTGCCGCCTGTGCAGGACCCCAGTCAGAACTTTCATAAGAGTCCTGGGAGAGAACAGAACAGCTTAAATTCTGGGGCCGGTTGCACAAAATGCCTTAAGATTTCCTTAAAGTCAAGTCAGTTGCGCAAAACTTCCTTAAATAGCCTCTTTAAAATGTTCACGTAAGTATTTAAGTTTATCTCCTAATCTTGGTCTTATATTCAAAGGTCCCTTAGCGGTTGCACAAAACACTTTAAGAACCAAAGTTAGGAGAATAACTTAACTGGTACATTGACTGTACCTAAACCTCAGCACGCAGTTTATGGCCGTAACGAAGAAAATTAACTCATCCTGGGAAATCCGCGACTGGATACGATCATAATCAATTTATCTAGCATTACAGAATTGACCAACAGTCGATTTATAATTTTATTTATATGGCCCGCAAAATGTTTATAATTCATTACTTAATCTGGCTAAGACTGGTAAGTTTCATTGCCGGTACCAGCAAAAAGACAGAGACAGAAGTATATTGGTTATTCGATCGAATTTTCGATGCAGAAATATGTAGACATGCAGAAAAAGGTATTCATTAATGCATTTAATGTAACAGATACAAAAATCTGTCTGCTCAGGTTTTGCTTGTCTGCTTCTCTCTCTTTCCCCCGTACTTTCGAGTAACTTCCAAGTTGCCACTGGTGGAAATCCAGCTTTTATTTTATTTTATTTATATTCGTCAGATGCAAAATATGTTTAATGTCATTGGCAGTACCATACTTAAGGGGAAAACTTGAGGTGTTTTGTGCAACTGGCCCCTGACCTTTCAAAGACCTCTATATTTAACTGATTTGCTTTGTGTTCCTTTGAAAAAATGCGAATAGCTAACAGAACAGTCGGGAACTGGCGTAATTATAGCGAGCAGTCAACCAGCTCTACACTGTAAAAAAAATCCGGGAAAAAACTTACAATGTACTGGTAATTTCCTGTCAGGACATTATCTGTTTTCTTACAGATTTTTTTTTTTGTTAAATTTACAGACATTAGCGAGTGTACTTGCTCCCACAGTTTTCAGAGTCAGAAAACTCAGTTCAAAATCATTTTTTTTAGATCAAAGAAGAAACACTGCCTGACTAATTCAACCTCCTAGACCATTAAGTAGAATTACACAAACCACTACCTAAAAATAAGTAAAGTTCTGAGAGACTTGCAGTCAGGCAATTCCTGTTTTAACTGAAAAACTGTAACTGGTTCAAACTAGTTATGACTGATTCTGTAGTTAGGGCCCACGGGCAGAAAGGTGAAAAACAATGTAAGTATAACTTTCAGCCACACAATCTTCTCGTACTCCTACAATTCTGGGTTATTTCCTGCTTTGCACTTATAGCTTCTAGAAAGGCTCTGGGCCCCCATGACCCTGCGTAGAACAAGCAGTTATAGAAAATGGATGGATAATTCTGCCACGGCTATAAGAATTTCTTGTGATTTAGCACTGTCTCTTAGTGGCAATCAACTCAAAATAAGATCCATACATGCATTACCGCTCCACCTTCCAACTGTTTATTCTGGACAAGGTCACAGAAAAATCAGAAGCCTTTCACAGGCAATAAAGGGTGTAAGAGGTACACCCTGAATGAAATGTCAGTTCATCACAAGGTTCTTACAGACAACAGGCCATTTGGAGATGCTTGGAAAGTAGTTAGCCAAAAAAATTTACTTACAGACATCACAAGAGATTTTGAGGGAAAAAATCCAGCATAAATCCAACTAAATTTATTTCAGCAGTTTCTTGGTAGTGAAAATTTTAGTTAAAATAAAAATATTTATACAGAATAAAAAAGGATACTTGTTGTCATTATGCAATATAGATAAGATCGGTCATTTTAACGCTTCAGGTATTCGGAACACTCTTCTCCTTCCTCCTCTGCATGTAAAACAGAAACTTCTGTGTCTGAGCTCCTAGCCACATCAGTCAGTAGGGGGAGAGATGGATCACCCCCTTCCCACCACAGAGGAGAATCTAATAGCAAAGTATCCTCAGTATCACGCTCCTCTGGCTTCCCTTCCTTGTGCTTTCCCAGAGTGATGGATAGCAGATTCACATCTGGGCAGCTCCCTGGCAAAGCATCCTCATAATTCTGCTCCTCTGGCTTCTCCTCTTCATGCTTTCCCAGAGTGACAGAGAGCAGATTAATATCCGGGCAGCTCCCCTCATCCTCCTCCTCTGCACACTCTTCTTCATCTATCACAGACTCTGACGAGCCGAAACAGAATACTGATCTCGAACCCTGTTCTCTTACACACTGGTCTTGTGAATGTTGATTGGTAATATGAGCACCGGAATGGATTTTGAATGGAATATCTTCTGATCCAGTTATAGTTGAAAATTCTGGGAGAAGACAATTTTCTGTCACGTCTGAAGGAGGAGAAACTGGAAGGAAAGGGGAGTCGTCGTCTACATCCTGGGTACTACAGTCCATCTGTCCAGTCCGCCTTTCATAGTGTCCAGTACTCTTCTTTGTCTCCATCACCGCCTGCTCACTACCGTCTTCCCCGTGACTCTTTTCCTCGTCATCCCTGCTTTGGCAAATAGAATTTGTTGGATCTTTGACCGATACCCTTGAAATTGCCGGTATATCATAGGCCGAGGGATTCAGGAGCACACATTCAGAGCTGTGGTGTTTTATAGAATTCTGTAATGTAGAGAGATGAGAAATAAGTAAAGTTCCCGAGAAGGGTTTTACAGAAGTGCATCACCAGGCATTTAATCTCAGCCTGCAATTGTGTAGCTTTATTTATTTTTTTACCACGGCTAACTGCTTTGATTTCACTGGGAAATTTCATCACATGCAGTACTTGAGTATATTTATTCTATTTACCGCTGGCCTCTGAAGTCTCTCTGTATCAGGGGTGTCAAACTCCAGTCTTGGAGGGCTGGAGCCCTGCACACTTTGGGTTTGCCCTCATTTAACACACCTGATTCAACTCCTTGCAGCTCCCTGTGCTAATTACCACACAGCTCTTAAGCTCAATCATTTGTGGTGGAACAGGGAAAGAACTAAATAACACAGGGCACCGGAGTTTGACACTGCTGCTTTATATTCTACTGCAGAGCTTCTACAGGTGTAAGACTTTTTGCATCTAAATATGCATCTATGATTTAAACATACATACTTCATAATGACTTACACTTAGTTGGGTCTGAATGATATATTAATTTAGTTTCACACAACAATACAGACTTCAGTGAGTCACAAATTGTAATAATCTATAATACTGGCAGATGATATATCATATGGTGAAAAATTAGGCGCTATTACTTGACCCCATAGGGTCATATTTGACCCTACCTTTTATTTCTGACTTACATTTAACCCAGTCATCAAAGTAAAGATTTTACTTCTGTTTTTGGGTATATGGGAAAATGGGCTATGAAGCAAAAATTAAATTACTTTACTTTACTTTGATGAGTGGGTTGAATGTAAAGCAGAAATGAAAGGTAGGGTCAAATATGACCCTGTGGGTTCCCCAGTGTTAAACAATGCTTTGCTGACTGATGTAAATTCTTTCTTAAATTTCTTAAATTGATAAACAAGAACAACTTTTAACATAAATATAAAAAAAGCTACTTACACATATTTTTATAGCTTTAAAACAAATTAAACTCAATGTTGATCTCAAACACAGTCTCTTCTACTAAACAAAAGCACCTCAAAAAACCTTTTTTGTAGCATCATGGTTTTAAAATACTGCAGTGTAAAATACCGGGGTATACCTAAACTGCTGCGGAGTACAGTATTACTGCCCCATTTAATATACAGCTGTACATACATTAATAAAATATTGTCTTACCAGTACATTTGGAAGAGTTGGTTTTGTGCAGAAGCTTGCATTACACAATAGGAAGATCACAATAAAAGCAACCAGCACGACAACAAAGATGACCGGTACAGTCTCTACAATGAAGCGAGATGGAAAACAAAGCCATTAATAAGGTTGTCCATAGCGACGGGACCAGAAGAAATCTGTTTGAACAGACAAGCACTAGAAAAATATTACAGAAACAAATGTACTATAAATATACTATGAATAAATAATGGGAAGCAGTAAGATATACCTGGACGGTACGAGGATGTGGTACTGGCACACTCAGTGTGAGCGCGATTCTCCCTCCTATCCTTTACACTGACTGTGACACAGTACTCTGTGCCAGGTTGTGCCAAGGCCCCAAGATTTAAATGCTTTAGTCCTTCCGGTTCCTCTGAAAACTGTAATGAGAGGCACAATGATGCAACAACACAATATATCATTAGTTTAGCCCTGCGAAATTGCTTTTTCCCCATACTAAAATTTGGCCACAGACATTTTTGTCTATGTACGGATAGAATGGCGATCCTTGCCACAGTGTACTAAAGAGAGACACGTTTACACTTTTTACCAGACTTTAAAAAGTAAATATTTAAATTAAATGTTACAAAACAGTGCACCATATTTTAAATGACAGACAATGAAACTGAAACAGTGCTTCAGTTCATGAACTGTTAAATCTAAATACGGAAAACATTGAGAACTTTGAGAGGAAGATAATTCAGGCCACAATTACTATAAATACCTTTCATCAAAAGCAAATAACCAAATTATTCAAAGATATTTTAATAAAACATACTGTATAAATGGCAGAGTTAAGGGACATCACCTGAAATCCATTTTTGGTGTTGCGGATGGTCAGTGTGTAGGTGAACGTTTCGTACACAGAGAGTAGAGAATCAGATGGAGGTTTCAGGTCCACACACATAGAGTCCCCACAACTTGAGAAGATTAGCAGAGGAGGGTCCAGAATAGCTTGACAAAGTACAAGAACAATTAGAAGGATTCAACTGAATAAAAGCTAGACTGAGATACCAATATATAACCACTCCTTGTTTAGTGAGCGAGTTCCATTCTAACAACCAGGTTTTTAAGCGAAATGGTCACTAAGTGAAAATCACAGTGCCCTTCCGTGCTGATTCCGTTTCTTTTCACCGTCATTTTCGAATGGCTGCAAGGTAGCTGCTAAACAAGGAGTGGTTGCATACAATTTCCATTAATCAATATTATTCACTTACAAAATATCTCTGCAAACAGAGTGAATACTAGTATATATATAATTATAAATATTAAAATTCTCATTAAAAGTTAATATACATACCATACAATCAGTGGCCAATTTATTATGTACCCTTATTATCTTTTTTGCCTATGCGATACTGCACTTGAAAACCAATTGAGGGTCACAAAACACAAGTCAACTTGGAACCTGGAGCAACTGGGGATTAAGGACCTTGCTCAATGGTTCAACTGCAGCATCAGTTTGCTGCCCCTGGGATTCAAACTACCACCTTCCAATGGCAGTCCTAAGCCACAGAGCCATACACCACAGCACAGATCATTAAGCAGGACCCCTGTTGTATCCAGAGCCACTTTAAAGGTTGACATTTGCAGACGCTATTGTACAAAATGCTGTCATACCCAGCTGATACTTTTGCACCACTGGTCTTCCTGTCAGCTTTAATGGCCATTGTCCTCTAACCTCTCTCAACATGTTCTGAGTTATAGATCTCATAGCGACCGCTTACATCATTCTCTCAAAACTCTTGGCACAGTAGTATGTAAAAATCCCTACAGAGTGGCTGTGCCTTAGATATTCAGCACCAATTTTAAAATCACTTAGTTCAGGCATCTTAGCCAGTGTAATGTTTAACCAAACAGTAACTGAAAGTCATGCACCTTCCTGCATACTGTACTTGTTTAGTTGCAGCCACTTGATTTATTGTTTGGATAAATGGCTAAAAAAAGTAGCAAATCTTAATATTTCACTAGTCCACCTTTAGCTATGATTATACTGCACATTCATCATGGCATTGTTTCCAAGTGTTTCTGCAATATCTTTTTTTTTTCATATGGATTTGCATTCATTTCTTGTCAAGTTCTTGTATTGATGATAGGTGAATGAATCACTCTGTCAAGTCTTCTTATGCACATCCTAAAGACTTTCAAATGCGGTAAGGTCAAGACTCTGTGGTGGCTAATTCATGTGTGAAAATGATTCACTCTTTCACAATTTGAGCTTGATGATTCTTGGCATTCTCCTTCTGGAATACACCCAGGCCATTAGGATAGAAAGAATCCACTGATGGGATAACCTGGCCATTCAGTGGATATTGGTATTTAGCTGACTTCACGTTATTGCTGCAAAATGTTGCTAGGCTGTAATAATGATCCAATCATTAGCTCTTAAGTACTTACTTAAATTCAAATGATAACTTTTTGTTTGACCAGGCAGTGAATGTGGTAAACATGAATACTTAAAACATGAGACCCTGCCCTCTAATAAAAAAAAAAAATGTATTGAACATTATTCTTTTTCCATTTACTTACTGTCTTCAATTGGTTTGAAGGCTTCCAATGTCTCATTATGTAATGTATGGTTTCCCAAGGTGGTAATAAAATGTATATAATATGTCTCCTTAACATCTGAGAGAGCCTCTGTCAGGTTACATTCAGGGTGAAGTATACACTCGCATCTTGGTACAGTCTTCTTCAAAGCAGAACTGAAAATGAAAAACAGAAACAGTATGGGGCAGCAATAATGATGGACTTTATCAACAATAGGATATGCACAATATATAGGTTCTGGATAGAATGCTTGCCTACAAGCAGGGTGATTGGGATTTTATATGTAAACTATGCTCCCAGTTCTTACAAAAAAGCAGAAATGTTACAAAATAGGAAAATTCCTACAAGGCAGAATAAAAAACTTTAATCTTCTATCAATCTCAGAATGCAGTACCACAAATACATGGACGTTCATCTCGTTTCAATGTTTCAAAAATTAAACTAGTGATACATACTTCAGACCATAATACTCTACTGTGTAACACAGCCCATTAGTTGGTTTAGGCTCTTGGTCCCATTTTAAAATGTGAATAAATCTAGTAGAGTTGAGTGTGAGTGACGCCTCACATAGTCCTGTGGGAGTGAAGAAGGGCATTAGTTAGTATAAACTAACAGACACAATGACAAACAGACATGCATCGATACCGATAGAGCTGGTGGCAAAACAGACCGTTTCAGGCAAATCCCTGAATTTCAATAATATCTTCATATTGCCCAGCCTTAATTGAAATATAAATTCAAATTAAACAAATTGATGACAAAATGAATGCTTGATCATGTGATTGCACTAATGACAAACTGAACAAAACATTAAACATTAAAATATACTTGGAATTAAATTCTGAATTTTGCTCATAAGTACAACTTTAAACATTTAGAAGGAAGCATGGATGAAAATAATATTAATAATAAAAACATGAAATATACAAACGAGAGGAGGCCATTCGGCCCATCAAGCTTGTTTGGGGAGAACTTAACTAATATCTCAGAGTTGTTAAAATCTTGTCTAGCTCTAATTTAAAGGAACCCAGGGATTTAGCTCGCACTACACTATCAGGAAGACTGTTCCTACTCTAACTACACGCTTCCTCAAATCCAGTTTGAGATGTTCTCCCACTAATTTCCACCTATGGCCACGAGTTCTTGTATTTGAACTAATGCTGAAGTAACTATCTGGTTGAACAGCATCCAAA
>JAODKL010000304.1:0-12690 GCA_026780765.1 Petrocephalus schoutedeni
TGTTATGATCACTACTGTCTAGTGGTTCTAAAACGTCTAATTTACCAATCCTGTCCTGGTTATTAGAGAAAACAAGACTGAGAATGGCGTCTCCCCTGATAGGGGTGTTAACAAACTGAGTAAGAAAACAATCCTGTACTAATTCCACAGGAAAATATCACAATTAAATGTTAAATCAAAGGACCTGCTATGACATGCTAGGTGAGGGTCCACATGCCACTGCAGATGTTGCAGTGACAGAGGAGATGGATCAGATACACTCATGCTAATACTAAGAAGGCCTAAAACTCTGTTGCTCTATCATCTCTCAGCAGATCTGACCACAGTCTGGTAAATCTCATTTCCACATACAAATCCATCATTCCCCGAGTGCCAGTCACCACCAGGACTGTGAAGCCGTGGATGAAGACGGCAGGGAAGACTCTGTGGGATGGCTTAAGGAAGACAGACTGGAACATGCTGTAAGGGTCCAGGACGCAGGTGAGCGGCACGTGGTCTGTCCTGAGCATGAAGGACGCCCCATTCAGGTTCACATGGAAATTAAGTGGCACTGCCACAGTGAGACGGTAGCCGTTCTGGGCCTGGCTGGGACCGCGGTTGCCCAGTGCCAACAATGTTGGACTCTTTCACTTGCAGCACAAACAACTCCTACCCTATGCTGCTGCTGCTGAATTTTGGCAAGCAAACTGGTGCTAGTGATAGTACAAGAAGGGAAAGTCCTTTAAGGTACAGCATGTGGGTCTCCATGTGACCTTCAGAGGGCTGAATCTTTGTGGGCCTCTGTGCTGCTTCATTCCTGCTGATGGGGAGTGGCCAGCCACAATCTTCCAGTGCCCATTGTCTCCCAGCTCCTCTGAGGGCCGACTAAAGCCTCAGTCACTCAGCGCTGAGCCATTAAGCCAGCTGGTAACAGTCCCTGAGTGCCATGTTGGTGCTTTGCAGCCCTGCAGCTGCAAAAGCAGCTCATCGATGGTTTTAGCTGCCAGCCGCTTCACCATCCCCATTAAGTGGGCAATATTTAATAGGTCTTTATGCCATTCTTGGGTTTCAATTAATTTATTTCTTTAGTATTTATTTATTCCCAAATCAGATTATAACTATTTCTTTTTCATCTGTTTTTCTTCTCTGACTTCTCATGTTTTTGGAATATGTAACTTGGTAATTTTGCAACACTGATCAATATCTGCTTTGCATTTAGTCAAAGTGTTACAAAATAATCGTTTGTATATCCATCCACCCATCCTTCAGTCTACCCATCCATTTTGTATACCCACTTGCCCTATCCAGGGTGGTGGGGGTCTAGATACTGAAAACTATGGGCGCAAGGCAGGGAATAACGCAAGACAAGGTGCCAGCCCTTCACACACTCTGTATAATTCACACACAGTCTGTATAATTAAGTATTATTATTATTATTATTATTATTATTATTATTATTATTTTGTGGGATATTCCAAAACACCTGTTCTTAATGATAGCCATCCCTCCACGTTACGTAAGCAAACGTGTATATAAAAAAAGGCTTGATGAACTTCAGCGGTCGCACTAGCGCAGTGGTGCATCGATTTCGCAATTTACCGCGGAACACACGCCTGCCCACTGTGCAATACTTACGAACTGTTGATGATTCTCCCTGCTCTACGCGCTTGCACACATAGCGATCAGATACTCTGAGAGGAGAGAGACCCCTGTGTGGTGCCTGCCGAACTTTTCTGTGGTGGAACGGCATTCCTCTAAGGTAGTATCTGCTTTTCTGCTTCTCCGACACGTCTTTCATTGTTGGGATTGCAGCTCTTCTCTTATTCAGCATTTACGCTGAAAACGCGCTCTGTATTGTCTGAGCTACTGTTGTCCAGTAGAAGATGCAACGGAGATAGATACTAGGTCTTCTAATAGCTGACACAGAGCTAGTGATTATAATCGCGTCTATATATAAGTGTGGTATGAGAAAGCACGAGAAAGCATATGTAGCATGAGAAAAGCAAGCCTTGTTTATACAAATGTCTTTCTCCAATTAAAAACTGCAAACTGAAATGAGAAAAACTAAAAGTCTGGTAACTTTCACCATGCGAAATAATATAAATCGATAAATTGCGAAATAGTTAATACTGTTTCTATAATATAATAAGAGTACATTTTGTACAGTAGAAAATAAATACGGTAAAGTGCAAAAGCGATCATTTCACTTTACTGAAAATCAGGTTTTGACAAATGCCATAAAACGTAACACTATACCCACCGAAAGTCGAGTATCAGTGCAAAAATTACTTGTAGTTATCATTTTCTTTTTCCAGCTTGGTTTGCATAATACATTTGCTTAAAAGGCAGTTTTATTCAAATCATATAGATTATGCCACACTAGTTTTTCCTTCCGTAGGCTGTAAAACTACCTGAGAGAGATACATTACAGCCGCTACCCAAGTGGTTCCGATAAACCTATCGTAAGGCGAACAAATCCGAAAACCTATCGAAAAGGCGAAAATGTATTTTAAAACAGTACTCCTATTCTAACAAACATCATAGCCTAGCCTAGCATTACGTCAGACATGCTTAGAACACTTACATTAGCCTACATTTTGGCAAAATCATTAGCACGAATCCTACTTACAATGAAGTGTTGCATATCTCGTGTAATTTATTGAATAAATATACAATGGGGATACCCATCGTAAAGTCGAAGCGGCTGTAAAGGATTGACATATGTTGACGTGTTGCCTTTCTAATCTATGCATATTTATGGTGGGTAATAGAGTGAAGGACAAGAGGTGAAGGAGGTCACCACAATCAGTCTCAGAGAAACAGGAAAGAGCATCTGGCATCATGACAAGATCAACCAGAAATTTGATTAGAGGTGTGACTTTAAGAATCTTGATCTTTGAGAATCTGGTGTGTGTGTGATGTCCCCACAATGTGATAAAAACCTGTACCTTTTTACCAGGGGGAGGGGGGCATTTTTTATGTCCCCACAAAGACAACATGTTATAAAAAATCTGTGACTGCAATCAAAAAACTGAAAATGCTGAAAGTCTCATATTTCCTTTGGTTACTTATCGCTAAGATTAGGGCTGGGTAGGGGTTAAGGCTGTTGTAGTTAGGACTGATTGGAGAAATGAATGGGGAATCCCCATAATGATATGAAGACCTGGATTGTTTGTGTGTGTGTGAAGGCAGAGCACACATGGTCCCCCATAGTGATAAAGAATTTACTGAAAGGATGTTTATGTATTGGCTGGCAAAAGAAAATTGCAATCAATGAGTGCAGAGAGATTTTTTTTTTTTAAGTTAGAAGTGTCTTGCACTTTGATATTGAGTGTTGTTTATGGGGATTTGTGGGAATTAAATCATTCACTGTCAAGAGAATGCAAACATTCTTTGATGAAATGTCAGGAGAGCGAGGTTAAATAAATTTATCTGAATAAAAATACAGACCACCCAGGAAATGCAATAATTATTTACCAGTAATTGTTTAAGAAATTCATCAACATTAAATAAAACTTCGCCTTATTTTCACCAAAGAAACTTGACATGGTAATACATTACTATATCATTGTTGTTGTCACAACCAGAAGGAACCAGAGACAAGAGCCAGGATCAGGGCAATTAAAAAGAGCTTTATTTTGCTTTGGGAACAAACAGGGGAAAACAAAGGGGCCACACAGGGCCAAAACACAGAAGATCAGGTTCAGGGAAGCTACAGACACACAAGGGATCACAGGACTGGGAGGCACTCTTATACTGGGTTGTCGGGGGGGGGGGGGGGGGGGGAAAACAAGTGGCGGCTGGAGTGATCCACACAAGGGCTGAAATGAGAGGAGAGATAAAACAGGCAACAGGGCTCATTAGCCACCCTGGGGGAAGAATGGGAGGAACAGGAAAGCAGAACATGACAGTCACCCCCCCAGGGACCAAACAACAGGGCAGGAGATACGACAAATCCAGGCATGACCATAGGGCAAGGCTGGTTGAGGACAGGGGCACAGAACAAGCAGGGACCCAAGGACAGAGACAAGTGACAACACTGGGTGCCCCCGGAACATACAGCACCAGTTGTGTACCTGGCCCAAAGGGCAGGACAGGGTGAAATGCTAGGCAGATACGAACACCAGGCACAGGCTGGACAGTGAGACAGATGGGACACCAGAAAGGACAGGATAAAGCTCTGTACATGGAACAAGCAGAGACAGGCAGGGGCTGGACCAGGGACCAATGGACAACAGGAGATATCAGCACAGATGAAACAGATCAAATGCAGAATGAAACCAGGGACCTGGGATCAAAGGGACAGATGCCGGAGATCAGGGAGCGGGAGAGACAGACAGACTGAACATACCTCGCTAGAATGGGGCAAACAAGGGGAACAACAGAGAATGAAACACCTGAGGGAACAAAAAGGGACAAGGGGTGGACAAGGACGGAGTCACAGGCCACAGGGGGCAGTGACAGGATACCACAGAACAGGTGGACCAGACAATACAGGAGGTCACAAGGAGCTGGGACAGGGTAAGAGGCTAAGGTCGATACACAAGGGGCCGAATACATGAGGGAAACAATCGAACTGGGGAGACTGGGTTCCCCCTAGGCAGAACAAGACATGGGACAGACATCGACCTCGGGTATGGGACTGACCACTGAACCCTCTAGGGGAACAGAATGGACAGATTCCAACCCAGGACAGCAAGGGGAACCATGGGCACTGCATGACAGGGCAAATGGGCGAGAGACACAAGAGATACTGGGCAGACATGACAGGACATTACTGGGGCCAGGGAGTGATAGCACACACAACACACTCCAGGACAGGACTGACAAGTGGAAGGACAACAGGGACAGAGGCACAAGAGGAAGGCACAGGGGAGACACTGGGATACACTGCGGTCAGGACAGGAGATGGAGGTCTCCTTTTGGGTGTGGTAGCTGGGGACAGGGCTGAAAAGGGGGCTCCCCAAGACTCCTGGTGCAAACCCAGGGACGTGAGCCTTCCTGGGTTTCAGTGGGCTGGGGTTAGATGACACAAAGGGACCTGTGGGACAGAGACGAGAGGACCCCTCTGAGATGGAGGGGTCGGTGCCAAAGTGCAACCCTGGAACCACATGGTAGGGGAATGCAGCTGAGGCCACAGGACCCACTGGTGCTGGAGAACCTGCGGGAAAGGAACTAAGGCAAGCGGGCCCCTCCGAGCTGAAGCTGAGAGGGGCAAAGTACAAGCAACATGGGGGTATAACATTAAAGATGGATCTGGGGAACACAAGACTGGGAAGGACTTAAATACCAAACTAATGAGGGAGCCAAAAGGAGGCTGTCATAGTTAGGACTGATTGGAGAAATTAATGGGGAATCCCCATAATGATATGAATACATGGATTGTTTGTGTGTGTGTGTGTGTGTGAAGGCAGAGCACACATGGTCCCCCATAATGATAAAGAATTTACTGAAAGGATGTTTATGTATCGGCTGGCAAAAGAAAATTGCAATGACTGAGTGCAGAGAGATTTTTTTTTACTTGCACTTTGATATTCAGTGTTGCCTATCGGGCAGCTAGGAGTGCCTGACATGAGGGCAGGAATGAGAGGTAAGACAAACGAGCCCCAGGCGTGGCTCATTAGCACCTCTCTAGGGAGGAAACAGGAGGGGCAGATAGGTGGTGGGGTGACAATTATTTATACAGAATAATACATGAAACAGAGAAAGGCAATAATGAAAACAACAAAAGAGAGGAACAAAAAACTAAAAAATAGAAAGAGTGGCCCTACTTGCTAAATGCAAAATTGCAGTTTTCAAGCTGCAAGTCCTGGGTTGGTTCCCCGTGTCAGACTATGTGAGTCATCAGATTGAAGGTTGCACCTACGATGCCACATTTTGTTAGGTCATAATAATTCTTGCATACATTATTATGAGCATTAATAATTTATATTGGGGCTGTGAATCGATTACAAAGAATAACTAATGAAATTTTTTGTTTTATTTGATTAATCGCAATGAATCGCACCTAACATTAAAACCATAATTATTTACACATCCAATCCCTAATTGAATGTATAATTAACACCAAGTGGAATATATGGGTCATTCTCACAGACTCACTACTGTAACATATCAATTTTCTCAGATTTTTTGCATTAGTTTGAAGACAGACTCAAATTACACAACTTCATTGTTTAAACAGTTGATTTTGCCTCTGGGATAGTTAATCAGTTTTGTTATATTACCATTTTTTTTCTGTAATAAACAAAAGTATTTAAATCCAGGGCAAGAGATGCAAAGAAAAAATTACAAAACCAGGTAAAAAAATACGTTCATGACTTTAAAACTAATGCTATGCATTAACATGACAAATTTCTTAGCCCTTATTTATATACTTCATCTATGTATGCTGGTCAGCTAATTAGGTGACATAGGTGGCCGTCAGAATCGTACCCTGCCTTGACCCATTCTATCTGTCATTTCCCCTTTTGGCCAGCAGGTGTCTCTGTCCATCCTGTTCTTTTCTCTGTTTCCCAAGATTTAGCACGTCTCACAGTCCCTATTGGTTCCCCCTCCTCCCTGGGATGAGCATGCAGCTGGGATCCATGCATCCCTAAACATCATGTTTGAGTGTTTTGTTCTCTGTTGCACCATTTTAATTACATTCTTGCATTCATGTTCTTTAGTCTTAGTCCATGTCCTTGTCCTTGCTTTTGTATCTACGTTTCTGGTTGGATATCCCTGCCTATGTATAGTTTTGTAGTTATGTATCAGCTATGTTTCTGGAATCTGCTAGTGTTTCAGTCCTCAGTGCATGTAAATGACCCTCACCTGTTCCCTGTAGCTCCTAGCCCCTAGTGCACACAGTTGGTAATGATCCACACACGTCCTTCATTAACCTTGTTATTTGTGTATATGCCTGTCCTTAATCTGTTTCTCTGTCATTGAATGTGTTTCTTACATAGACCAGCCAGTGTAGGTATTGCCAGGGTATATGCTGCCATTGGATATTCCCCGTGAAGTTCCCTGTTCCGAGTCCATGGTTCCCTCAGCATTTCCTTGTGTTTTAGTTCTAGCCTTTCTAGCCAAGAACATGTGAAATTAGGACTTTGACTGGCAATGTATGCGACTGTAAATTTACTTTGTTGTGTTTCCCAGCAAGTTGAATCTGTATTCATCTATATATTTATTATATATTTATATATTTTGTTGCTGTGAAAGGTATTTGATTCTATCCAAATCTCTGAGCACCATACCAAGTCTGTTTACTGAATCGGGTGCCCTGATGTCCTTACCAGCCAAAGGTTTGTGTTCATCAGAGTCCTCAGTTGCTTAAAATTCGTCTTCATTTAAGTGTGTTTGTGACCTCTCTTGTGCTGACAGACAGCAGGCCAGTAGGCCCCCAGCTTATGGTGCACATGGCTCGTGTGTTTTCGGTAAAATGTGCTGGAGCAGCAGGGCGTTCTCTGGGGTGGCACAGGTGACCAGTCATATAAACATTCAGTGGTGTGTTTTTGTCCAAGTCTTTTGTTATAGTTCCTTGACTCTCATCATGCTTTATATCATTCAAGGACATGCAGAGCATATCACAATGTACCCAATTGTAATTATTTTTATACCTGCTTTTAGAATGAGCTAATCTCTGCATAAGTACTGCACAATGTTTTCCACCTGCTGGCGTCTTACGTTTCCTTCCCTGAATTACGTCCCTGCTTTGTTTTCACCCTCTGCAGAGGCAGACCCACAGCCTGCTGGGGACCCTCTTCCTAAGCGTGTCTTTTGACACCCATTGTGCTGACACCCATTGTGCCAAAGCCGTTCAACTCCCTCTGGTCCATCGATTTGCACAATGCAGTATAAATATTATCCATGCCAGATGTACCTTTTCAGGGGCCATAGGCAAAGCTTTACTCAGAAGGCCCCCCTACCAAGAAATCTGATGATCATTTCATTTGCTCTGCGAAGCAGGTGTTTCAGGGGTTCATGAGGGCTGCCTACTCTGTCTATAGCTAAAGCCGGCCATGTTTCTGCTTCTTCATAAACATTTTAACTTGCAATACATAGGTTTATTCTTATTTATAAATGATGTGTTTTTTTCCACGACTGGGCTACCTCGTGCTAATCAGGCCCTAGGCAGCCGCCTAGTTTGGCTATGCCTGGGTCCGGCCCTGTATACTATTAATAGCTACACTTACTTGTCTTCAGTGATGGTAACTATCTAACTATCTCCTGCCTTAGTTAACTAACTAGCTTTTATAGCTCATACATACCCCAGGACCTTTACATTCACATAGCCAGTACAGTCACTATAATCTGAACTATTTGGTGAAGAAAGAAGTTATAATTAGTATCTTAAGAGAACCCAGGGTTATACATGACAGAAGAAGCACTTTTTCTACAGCACTGAAAAACCTTTCTCCCATTGTCTTCTCATAAAATCATTGCTGGCAGGATGAATTGTGCAGTCTCTTTCTATTTTGTTGTCTTCTGTATCTGTTTTTCTGGTGATTTCCGCTTTTGACGCATCTGGGGAGTTTTGTCAGCTTGCTGAAAGGACCTCAGCAGAGGCAGCAGCCAGTGAGCAAGTTAAAAGATATGGGGTTGCTCTTTTCTGAATTACCACATGCTAGATAATGATAAAAGGCTGGAGATAAAAGCCTCAGAAGCATGCTAAGTATACAGAAATCTCACAGGAAGCTTGTTTTGAGAACTATCTTAGCATAGCAGTTTCAGCAGTGTAGGAGACTAATAACCTTTTATTTAATAAGACAAATGACAGAACTCAAATGGAATCTCTGTTACTGATCTGTGAATAGGTCCTTTTAGAGAGGATTGGTCTTTTTCAAATGCAGTTTTTGTCTTTGTCATAGTTCCCTTTATTTCTGTCCCACACATATTTAACCATCATGCCACCCTAACATATTCTGTGCATGGGCACTGACACTGTGTGCATGGACACTTTTGGCCTGTGAGTAACTTCCCACAAAAAACATATATGTATTTACAAATGATGGGCGGTGCTGCTGTTTGAAACCACCCTGGAACCAGGTCACAACTGGAAATGGGACCAAACAGCTCTTAGCTCATGTGGCAAAGAGCCCTGGGTCGGTCACAACTGAATATGTATCGCTCCATTCCTGAATTCTGCTCTTCTCCATTAACCTGCTGTCTCTTAATGAAATATATGACGTGACGATTCAGTCTGGAAAGCACTAGGATGCACTTCTGCTATACTTTGCTTTTTTAAAGATTGCATTTTGTTTAATGCATGATATCCATTTCAAATGTGTGCTGGCCTTCCTGCGGTTACTGCACATAACCTCTTTATGGGCTTTTCTGTTTTTCCTCTGTGACCCTTTATTGTGCCCCTTTCTGTACCTGAGGATCTCTGAAAAAATTATGAAACCGGCCCAGCCCCCCGTCGTGGCATCCTGTTTCTGTAACTGCCAGGCATGCTAGAGTGCTGGGGGGGGTTAGCCCATACTCCTAATTAAAATAATATTAATCATAATGACAAACCAAAACAGTACTCACCAGTCTCCACATGAGATGTAAAAACATGGAATCTCTACTATTTTCTTGAAATAGCCTGGCCAGATGAATGTAGGTGAAGTTTAATATCCTTGATAAATTGTTGAATCCATTTCTGTTATAAATGAGGAAACCATTTAAAGAATGATCATTAAGGTATGAATTGTGTATTCATGGTAGAACTCACAATAAAAAGGGTTAAAAATCATTCACTGATGAATGTACTGAAAGGAGGCTGACATGAATTGTGTAGATCTACAGCTGGTCTTTCAAATGGACAGGCTTGCATGGCAATGGTGAAAAAAGATCCATAAAGTAATATACAAAGGTCAAAAAAGTTACCATTTGAATCTAAATGTGCAAATTCTTAAAATAATCATGGATTATTACATCTCAGCAGTGTTATGCATGAATAAAGTGAAGTCAGCTGAGTACCTGAATCTACTGAATGGCCTGGTTATCCCACCAATGGATTTTTTCTTCCCTAATGGCATTGGCATATTCCAGCATGAGAATGCCAAGATTCATGGGGCTCGAATTATAAAAGAGTCATTCAGGGAGCATGAGGAATAATTTTCACAGATGATTTGACCATTAACCTTAACACTATTAAAAGTGTTTGAGATATGATGAAGAAGATTTTACGGAGTGGTTCAGCTCACCTAACAGCAATACAAGATCTGGGTGAGAAATGAATGCAAATCTGAATGGAAATAAGATGCTGCCTAAGCTTGTGGAAATCATGTCATGACAAATATGTGCCATAATCAAAGCTAATGGCAGTCCAACAAAATACTAAAGTGTGCCTTTTTTGGCCAGGCAGTATACTACCTTGACTTGAATGGGGCATGTCAGCAAACGACCTTAACTGATTTTTTCAGCAAACAACAAGACTGTGGTTGCTATGGGCTAAGGAAAGAAAACTATTGTATGCTGATGGGTGAAATAGATTATGTAAAGCCATGTGAATCTGTTCATCCATCATGTCCTATTTCAGCATTGCACGCTGTTGGTGGTGTGATGCGGTGAGGCCGCGTTTACAATGAGCCCCTAAATCTCTGTATCATAACACCACAGGAAGTCTGAAGATGATTTCCTGTCAGAGACACTACTGCTTGCCAACAGTGTATCAATCAGTAAGTGGATAATACCCCATGTCTCAAGGCTAAGAGTGTCCAGAAGCATCTCCTGATATATGACAGAGTTTGATCAGAATTGAAAGGAAACCCCATGCAAAAAGTATTCTTTTGTCTTTTATTGCAAAATGAATCAGATTTTCTAGCTGTATTGCAAACCCTAGCCGCAAGTGGAAGTTCGGGCTTGATTTGATCCAAAAATTGCATGTTTTCCTTGTGGCGATCTTGGAATTGTACTTTTCCTCAGTTGCTTCTATGACCAGTATGAACCTTACCCAGCCCTGCTCTCAGGCCGTCCAGTTCCTGTAACTGCTAGCCATGCTAGAGGGTTTGGGGGGGGGGGGTTAGCCCATATTCTGAGGTCTTAATCTTCAATTACTTTATTCCACCCTCTTAGAAAGAGAGTTGACGTTGGACAGTGGAGAGTGTCTCTGTGCCCTCTGGTGGTCAATAGCAATATAGCAGCAAAGAACATCTGACAGGTGGAGAAAAACTTGTGACCCTTTCTCAGGAGTAGAAACACTACTATACATGATACATCAAGCAGCAATCTTTCTAATATTGTATAGATATGTGATGCTGGACGATTAATTAAAGATACAGGTGATGTTATTGATGAGAGTAGCAGGCAGTAAAAATTGCAGTGTAAAATATTCAGACACTTGTAATTCCACATTGTCCAGGGATTCTGCCATGGGTTGTTGTTCATATTGTACAGTCGTGAGGGACAATTTGAGAGGATTCTTCTCTGAATTCTTGGAAATTTGGTGGATTCAGTGCTCCATTGTATATTGCTTTGTGTATATACTGTACATGTACACAGTGTTTCATGAAGATTTGTATTTAATGGTGTTACATGAACTTTAATGACATCCCATTCTTAATACATAGGCATTAATATGGATTTGGCCCAAACTTTGCAGCTATAAATCTTCTGTGAAGGCTTTCACTGGAATTCAGGGGCCAAGCCCAACCCCTGAAAAACAATCCCACACCATAATCCCCCCTCCACCAAACTTTATATTTGGCACAATGTAGTCAGGCAAGTACCGTTCTCCTGGCAACCGCCAAACCCAGACTCGTCCATCTGATTGCCAGGCAGAGAAGCGTGATTCATCACCCCAGGGTACACGTCACAGGTGCATACCTGTGACCATGTAAGGGATTGGAACACCTGAATTCAATGATTTGGAGGGGTGTCCCAATACCTTTGGCAATATAGTGTATGTGATTTTAATCTGTTACAGTTACTGAGAAAAAATAAGTAATGAGTAATTAAATTACAATCATAATATAACAATCAGAATACAATCAGAATATAAGTTACATTACATTGAATTAATGTAATAAAGTCATGAAGTAATCAAAACAGTTACATTGCTTGCTACATGTCTAACAGAGTAACTATTAATCTGTATCCTATCACATTACAAAATTAACCTTCCCAACACTGCCCACATACACATACACAAACAGACCTGCATGCCTATTTAATGGGGACCGTCTATTCATTTCTATAGGAAATACTCTAATCCCAGTCATGACACCCTTAACAACCCAGGATGGGGTGCCAACCCATCACAGGGCACATTCACACACATACCCATGGACAATCTGGTACAATAAATTGTGACACATATTTGTATCTCAGGCAGTGGCTATATGGCTATATATAGCGACTATATGGGGTGCGGGCTTCAATGCATTAACAACATTAAAAGAGCTGGGAAAGATCCATCTATCCATCCATTTTCCAACCTGCTTTATCCTTTCTGGGTCGCAGGGGGTCCAGAATCCCAGAAGCAACAGGCACGAGGCGGGGAACAACCCAGGATAGGGGGCCAGCCCATCGCAGGGCACACTCACACACCATTCACTCACACATGCACACCTATGGGCAATTTTAGTAATTCCAATCAACCTCAGATATTTGCTTTATTCAATATAAGCTCCATCAAAGTCAAAAAGTCAAGACACATTTGTAAGCAGGGGCGGATCTAGAACAATATTCATAGGGCGGCAAGAGGAGGGCAGGAGATTTTGAGGGGTGGCACCTTATGGC
>JAODKL010000306.1:0-12638 GCA_026780765.1 Petrocephalus schoutedeni
TTCCGGGATAGGCTCCGGACCCCCCGCGACCCTGAACAGGATAAGCGGGTTGGAAAATGGATGGATGGATGGATTTTGTTGCGTGGATCACATTTCTGGCAAGGTGTGTTAATTTACTCAGCTTGAAGTTTTCTATTGCCCTGTCGTTTGATTCCCTGATAAGAGACATTTATTTGATAAGAGACTTTCATAAAATTGGAAAATATTAAACACACAGTGAAGGGTTCTACTTGCAAATTTATAAGACAGGGGGATCCTTGCCTGACGATGTAGAGAAATTATGCCTCCCATCCATACCAGACTAAAATTAGTGTACATGTAACAGGGTGAATGGAAAAAGAAAACTGAATTGAATCAATATTCTCTTTCAGAAGCAGACCTTGTTTTTTTTCTTCCCTTTCTGATTGTTTTTTTGTGTGTTTATCATGTGTGCCTTTCGTCTGACATGACATAACATATATTATCAATATATACAGCTCAAAAAAAAATAAGGGAACACATATTAATCAGAGTACAGCATCAAGTCAATGAAACTTCTGGAATATTGATCTGGCAGCAGAGGGGCTTGCTAATCAGTTTCAACTACTTTAGTGTTAATGAAATTAACAACAGGTGCACTAGAGGGGCAGCAATGAGACAACCCCCAAAACAGGAATGGTTTAGCAGGTGGAGGCAACTGACATTTTTCCCTCCTCATCTTTTCTGACTTTTTTCGCTAGTTCTGCATTTGGCTATGGTCAGTGTCAGTGCTGGTAGCATAAGGTGATACCCGGACCGTACAGAGCTTGCACAGGTAGTCCAACTCCTCCAGGATGGCACACATCAATACGTACCATTGCCTGAAGGTTTGCTGTGTCTCCCAGCACAGTCTCAAGGGCATGGAGGAGATTCCAGGAGACAGGCAGTTACTCTAGGAGAGCTGGACAGGGTCGTAGAAGATCCTTAACCCATCAGCAGGCCCGGTATCTGCTCATTTATTATCAGGAGGAAGAGGATGAGCACTGCAAGAGACCTACAATCAGAGACAGACTTCATGAGGGTGGCCTGAGGGCCTGACACCCTCTAGTGGGTCCTGTGCTTACTACCCGGCACCATGGAGCTCGATTGGCATTTGCCATAGAATACCAGAATTGGCAGGTCCACCACTGGTGCCCTGTGCTTTTCACAGATGAGAGCAGGTTCACCTTGAGCACATGTGACAGACGCAAAAGGGTCTGGAGAAGCTGTGGTGAACGTTATGCTGCCTGTCACATTGTTCAGCCTGACTGGTTTGGTGGTGCGTCAATGATGGTCTAGGGAGGCATATCCATGGAGGGACACACCGACCTCTACAGGCTAGATAACAGCATCTTGATTGCCGTTAGGTATTGGGATGAAGTCCTTGGACCCATTGTCAGACCCTATCCTGGTGCAGTTGGTCCTGGGAACTTTCTGGTGCATGACAATGCCTCATGTGGCAAGAGTATGCAGGCAGTTCCTGGAGGATTTGATACTATTGACTGGCTCCCATTTGATGCCGTCAGGTTGCACCTCAGACTGTCCATGAGCTCAGTGATGCCCTGGTCCAGATCTGGGAGGAGATCCCCCAGGACACCATCCATCATCTCATTAGGAGCATGCCTTGGCATTGTCAGGCATGCATACAAGCATGGGGGCCATACAAAGTACTGAGTATGATTTTGAGTTGCTGCAATGAAATTTTGGCAAAATGGACTGGCTTGCTGCATTATTTTTTCACACTGATTTTTGGGGTGTCTTTGAATGCAGCCCTCTGTAGGTTGATAATTTTCATTCCCATCAAATGATGTGGCATCCTTTCGTTCCTAACACAGTACTCAGTCCATATCAGCATAGATATCCAGCATGATGTTTTGAGATTGAGATCTGATGTGTTTTCAAAGTGTTCCTTTAATTTATAGAACAGTGTATATCTGTATAATCTGCCCTGTGTATACTGTCATGTCATCAAACAAACAAATGTGTAAAAAAAAGCACAATTTCCTTGTACATTTAGCTGGCTAGTTGATTGGGGAACATGCAGTTTAAGGCTGTCATTTCTAATGTTGTGGAACTCATCTTTTTCACAAACAGAAGCTTCTAAGTCCACTGGCCAGACTCTACTGGTTTTGCATTTATAAAACGGGGCTTCACTACATCATTGCTACATCACTGCGCATTTTCTGGATCTCCTGATGGCACTTCTGGTATTCTCTGAATTACTGGTGTAAACTTTACAGTTTTCATGAGTCTTCTCTGTATGTGTAACGCACCATCCTCTGTCCTCCAGGGGTCCGGGACTCTGTGTCTCACACCGTCCAACCAGACGATTCCTTTTCTGCAGAGTCACCGATTCTGCTGGATCTCCCTGAAAACAGGTCCATCATCCTGTGAGTAGAGCACCTGTCTAGATTGCTTTGATGAACAGGTGTGAATCAGACCCCCTTGCTCGACCCTGTCTCCTCCGGCAAGTGTGCTGCCCCTCTCTCACCATGCATGTTCACTGCACCTCACTGCTTTCTCGTGCTTTTCACCACCTTTCACTGATTCTCTGCTGTCCCCCTGCCCAGTCCTTCTGGCGACACCCCGGACAGATGTAGCTCCGCCTTTGATGCTGTGGCCCACATTCGGGGAGAGGCGTTTTTCTTCAAAGGTACACTCTGGGCTGGGCTGGGCCTGCTTGGGCATTTATACTTTAATAAAAGCTGACCATTTCAAAACTATAAGCTGACCTCGTGGGCATGTCCTGCAAGGTGTCATCCTTGGGTGTTTTTAAAAACCCCTTGTGGGTACATTTTCGCAACATGCTTAGGAAATCAGCTGTGTGCAAGCAGTGTGCAAGCGATACACCATAGAAATGTAGCACCTTACATTACATGCAACATAGCAAAAGTAGTTTAACTACACTGAAGCTACTTTAAAGTGTAACCTCTGGGACTAATAAAAAAATAATATTCATCTGCCATTACAAATTGTCCGTAGATCTGAATGGTGTGGGTGTGCCTGGCGATGAGTTAGTGGCTTCTAAGATAGGCTCCAGACCCCCGCAACTGGATGGATGGATGGTGGATATTCACCGTCCAAATTTTTCAAATAATTTATGACAAATATGCTGTGTGTTGCATTCCTTGTCGTCAATTGTCTTTACTGGTTTGGAAAACAAAATACAGCATATATCCCTCCCCCTGTAGTCCTAGCTCTAAACAGTATTAAAACGTGAATAGGTTGTGTGACAATGGGGGGAAAAGGGGAAATTCAGACCATCTTTAAAAGAGGTTCAACATAAAACATTTACATAGTCTGCAGATGCACCTTCATAGTCCTTCCAAGGAACACTGCCATTGCATTCATTTAGAATCAGCCCTGAAAGCAAAGCGGAAAGAGCTGGCTTTGAGCAGGTTGTGGGTGTGACATTAAATTGCAATTGGCTGGAGACATACACTGAACTGGCACCAGCAAAGCGTACACAATTTGGTTGATTAAATTTGGGTCACAGAGGTTCCAGAACCTGGGAGCTCATCTACAAGAAAATGTTCATACATTCTTGTGGGAGAGGACATGTTCTTAAGATGTTTCTATCATGATACATTAATAAAACCTTGTGTAAACCACGATACGCATTGTACAGGTTATAAATCTTGTACATAAATATTCGCTTGTGTGTATGCTTAAGAGACTGACCCATTTCCTCTCAGAAGTTAAACAGGCAATGCAAGCTGTGTGTACAGGCCTACAAACACAGTCAGAAAAATAGTCAATTACTTGTCACTGGGGCTGTACTCTCAAGGGTCTGCCAATTGTACCCTATTGTACCAAATGATCGGATCTTAAATCCATTGGACCAGCATTCCCTTTCTCTATGAAATGGGGGTAAAAGCCAGCATTAAAGTCGATAACTACTGTCTCCTGTGAGTAGTTTAAGTAGTACAGGAAAACTATATGGACAAAAGTATTTGGACACCTGGCCATAACACCTACAGCAATGTTTATGACATCCCATTCTAAATCTATAGGCATCAATCTGGAGTTGGTCCCCCCTTTGTAGCTTTGTAGGCTTTCCACAAGATTTCAGAGTGTCTGTCGGAATTTTTGCCCATTCACCCATTAGAGCATTTGTGAGGTCAGGTGCTGATGTTGGACGAAGGCCTGGCTTGCAATGTCTGTTCATCCCAAAGGTGTTTGATGGGGTTGAGGTCAGGGCTCTGTTTGTGGGCCAGTTAATGTCTTCCACACCAAACCCACCCAACCACGTCTTTATGGACATTGTTTTGTGCACTGGGGCACAGTCAATGGTGGAACAGAAAAGGACCTTCCACAAACTGGGAAGGATTGAATTGTCCAAGATGTATGCTAATAAACATTAAGATTTCTCATCACTGTGTGTCAGATATAAACACTTGCTCACATGTAAGAATAACACAGAGAACATATGTTGTATGTGTTTAAAATATTCCCCCTTCACATTCATGAATTTGACATTGGCGGTTTCGGTTATTTGCGAGTTTTCCGTGAACAGTTAAACGGGAAAATCTCTGGAGCTTGCTGAAAGATCGCAGAAACTTGCAGACGATGCGTAAGCCAAAAACATTATCAAAAAATGACGCAGATCACATAAAATCATACAATATATTAGTGATACAATGCATTTATTGGTGTACATGCATACTATATCTTTAATGTTAAAGGCCTTGGCTTGACTACGCTGTGCATCTTTGTCTTGGCAACCAGCCTCACTCACGGGTTTTTGTGACCATGGAATCTTGCTTCTCTCGCAATAACTTTTAAAACTTTGCACATACAAGGCCGTGATTTAGATTGTCTATATATTATATAAAATATATATGACATTTTTTACTGTCAGAAATGACAGTAATTTGGCATTTTTGTTATTTGACGTTGTCTTGTTATCGTTCAGGCTAGTAGACTGTTGCACGTTGAGGTTAGGGGTGCTTGAGTGTTATTCTTTGGGACCTTTAGCCCCAAACCCTTGCTAATGTGAAAGGGATACTGCATATTGGTACATCTATATATATATATTTATACACCCTGTACTCTATTTTTTTTTTACTACAGTCATAGATACTTTATCTACATGAAATTTCTGCCACACCATGGATACAACTTGTATATATGTACATTTTTTAATAATTTATTCGTATATACTGTACAGTTCTTTCTTTAGAGTGCTGGTATTTTGTGGCACAACAATGGCGTTGAATGTAATCTTGTGAAACACATGAATGGACATGCAGGAAGAGGCAGGTGAATCTGCACAGAATAACCACATGCTCTCAATGTCCCAGGAAAGTACTTCTGGCGCCTGACCCGGGACAAGCACCTGGTGTCGCTCCGCCCTGCTGAGATCAGTCGCTTTTGGAGGGGCCTGCCATCTAACTTGGACAGTGTGGATGCCATATATGAGAGACCTGGTGACCACAAGATTGTCTTCTTCATAGGTACCAGATCATTTTTGTTCCACTGGTGACCCCTTGTGGCGGTGAGGCAGCTTTCCGCAGAAACTGCAAGAGTGAAATTCTGGCAGGGGTTTTTAGGGTTTGTGAACTGAGAGACTTAACTGGAGAGCAGGGGGATGGTTGGGGTATGGCTTCATTACAATAAAATGACATTGTGAGATTGACAAAGGCTTTTAATTAAGTGAAACTGCAAATCTGAATGCCCATTCAGTGCTGAGATTTTGTGTTTTAAAGAATGATGCTTAATAGTTCAGTGTCCTCTCCCCTGGCTTCTTCACTGTATGCACTTCTTTCCGAAATTCAGTATGTAAAGAGACTTTAATAACCCATTACATTTTCAAACTTGAAAGTTGTCCATGAAGATAGAAAGCAATATGAGGGTATTATTAATACTGGCATAAACCACAGTGCAACAGAAAAACTCTCAGAGTTTAAAGCTGGTCTTGAGTGCATTGAGAGGCCCGTAAAGGAGTCGTGATAAGCAGGGGAGCATCTGAGCATGGCACCTCTTGTCTTTCAGACGATGTAACACACAGTAATGCTGGAGTGGGAAATGCCGCTGTGATGTTCTACCATATGACTCGTTGCTCTGCATTTGCCTGCAGCCGCTGTGTTTATTCAGTGATCTTCTGCCTGCAGGAGCCAAGTACTGGGTCTTCAAAGACAATCACGCTGAAGAGGGCTACCCCCGGCCGGTCAGTGACTTTGGCCTGCCCGTGGAGGGCGTGGATGCTGCCTTTGTGTGGCTCCACAACAGCAAGACGTACTTCTTCAAAGACAGCCAGTACTGGCGCTTTGACGACCACCTGCGGCAGATGGACCAAGGGTATCCAAAAGACATGGTGCTGTGGAAGGGCGTGCCCCCTAAACTGGACGACGCCATGCGATGGTCAGACGGTACGAACCTATCTGCTGTTCTGTTCTGCACATCCACACACAATGTAGAAGGAGATTTATACAACAAAAGCCTGATTTGATTGCTATCCGATGCGTTTCTGATTGGAATATGGGATGGGCATCTTCAGTGAGAACCCATGGGGGACAGGCTTTGACTGCCTCAGCTCTGGCGAGCGGTATGGGCAGTATAGTCTGACAGTTAGCCTGACGGAGATGCCAAGACAGGCCCCTCTCACCGCCCCTTCTCATTGCCCCACAGGCTCCTCCTACTTCTTCAAGGGTACAGAGTACTGGCAGCTTCGGGACAGCGCCATGGAGGTGGAGCCGGGTTTCCCGCGGTCTGTGGGGAGGGACTGGCTACTCTGCACAGACATGCAGTCAGACTCACCCGCTACGGAGTCTAACGTCACAGAGAGGACACACCCGCGGGCCCGTAACCATGCCGACCACGCAGAGAGCAGCTACGAGGTGTGCTCCTGCACGTCTGACTCAGCCACAGCCTTGTTCCCCTGTCCCCTCGGCCCGGCCCTCTGTCTCCTGGTGCCCCTCTGGGCCGCGTTCCTCACCCTCCTGCCATGAAGCTGGAACATTCTTGACAGATAGCACTATGGGAGGTGGTTTTACCCCTCCCACCTCCAGGCAGCCCTCTCACCCCCAAAACTACTCTAACAGCGGCCCTTCAGCTGTCCCGTCGGATCCCTTTAAAGCCGGTGGATTTACATCAGGTTTCCCACCCTGATCACTGCTGTACACACCGTTGTAGCGTGTTTCTCAGCCTTCAGCGCACGTGGAAGTCCTGACGATGGTGCCGCCCTTTCTCTCTGCCTGCTTTCCTCTGACTGCGTCGCCCTGCTGTGGACGGCTGGACTCCGTTCTGATCACAGTAATAATCGTGTGCAGGGCAGCCCTTTGCTGCCTCACATTCCCTTGCTCTGTCCTTATCCAGCTGCTGCCGAAATGGCATAATGCTGAGCTCCTCTGCCCCCCCTTTCATCATTCCGTCACCTTCCAGATGTGGTCCTCCATGTACATTCCAGCTACTTCCCAGGCAAGACCCTTCCTGTCCACACTGAGGTTTTGAATATGTTCTGTTGTTTATAAACGCCCAAATATCTGTGGCTAAATTGTGGTCATTCTGTTACATTCAGCTCTGCCTTCAGGGCTTGTGCTGTTATTGGTTTCTTCTGGTTTTCTCATATCACCAGAGAGTTACTGTATTCAGCTTTTACAACAGACAGATTTGTTTAGATATCCAGATATATTCAAGAATCCATAAATATATACACTCAGCGGGTGCAAAACAAGTTAATTGAAACCCACCTTTTTAACTCCTGAAGTATTTTTGTAAAAATAAATTGAAGATATGATCTCATAGGCTATATAATGGATTGTTTTCTGGAGAGAGAGAGGTAAGGAGCACACGCTGAGACTGTGTTGCTGCACATCACCACATGACAAACCACCTCAGGCATGAGAACCTGGGTGCGGCCATGCAGTGGGTGATACCTCAGCACCACACTGTTCAGATGGAGTTGAACAGTGTTAAGTTTTCCCTAGTGGCTGGAGTGCCAATCCTGCCAGCAGCCCCCAAATGTTCCCTGAAATTGGAGGACCTACTTGCGGGACCGGATGTAGGTTAACGTTATACCCAGAATGGAGCAATTGTAGGTTAAGGGCCTTGCTCAAGGGGCCCAGAGGAGTAGGACCACTCCTGGCATTCACGGGATTGCATTCAGGCATACAGCAACCTTCCGAGTGCTGGCACAAATCCCTAGCCTCAGAGCCACCACACCGGAGGAGAAAAAAGAAAAAGCAGTTTTAGGTTAATGTGGATGGATGGATCAAATCTTTGAACCACTGGTCAGTATTGCAAAGTTGGATGGTTTGTGTTTTTTGAAATTGAGACCAGGTGTTGGGTCAGATGGATGAAGAAACGTAAACTGGATGCAGTCTGAGGGTGTAATGTGTTGCACACCCCAAGGACACACTAGTACATGCTAAAGCTGGCCATTCTTGCTGTTTATACATGTTGAGCTGTATGACTGGTTTTACTGGTAGCAGTGATGGGGATAATAAATCATCATTTACTGGTGAAAATAAAATGAAAAATAGTGGTAACAGAGTGACTAAGTGAAACACAAAATGACATGCGGGGAAAAGGACTACATCTCTACCACAGGTCTTGCAGCACAAGAGGGGGAAACCAACAATCAAGGCTGTTGTCATGACAACATCGGGCACGCGGTTGCATCACTTGGAGTGTTGCTTCATCTTGCCCTCCCACCATACTGGAAAAAATGAACATTGTTGAGTTTCTGTTCTTGGGGCCCAGGCCTCTTTTTCAGGCATGAGAACAATAAACCCCATGATCAACCTAAAAAGTCAAATGTGTGTGCGTGTGTGTGTGTATGTTTTAACTCATTGACTGTTATTACTTTATTACTTTAAATTTTCTATGTAGATCATCTGATCAGATCAGAAGGTTTTCAGCTGCAGGTCATTTGATCACAGCCAAAAGTCACAAACACCTCAGTAAGAATGCCCCCGTCTGATCAGGCCATGTACACTTTGTGTACAGGTGGGTTGCATTGTGAAAAACGGGAGGGTGGGTTCAGCTAAAGCCTAGCTCATACTTCACTTTTCCACATGCAAATGGTTGTGCACGTGGAAGCTTGTGTTCATGCTACATTTGGCTACAGACACAGAGGGTCGCGGCTGGAACCTACATACAGCAGTGATATTCCACCCGACCAGTAGAGGGCAGATGTATTGCAACAAACTCAAGTAGTGTAATGAAACTGGTAAATGTTTATGTCAGTTGTTAGTCTAGGCTTGGGCGATATTAAGGTAATACGGTATATCATGTTTTTTTTGAACCCTTATGAGGAAATTAGCCAGGACCATACCCTTAACCTCCCCGCTTGGTGAATCGGATCACCAGGATTTTAAAATGACTGAATGGTGTTGCTTTAGAAAATAGCTGTACAGGAAGCTCTGCACCTCCACATACAACCCCTCACCATAACTACTACAAGAACAACATCTCATTCTTAGTTGGCCACTGGTCTGTGGAAGTCGACACCTATTGGAAATACCTAGTCAGTTATGGCAGTCGATGCACATAATTAAAAAATGTAAAAATAACAACAAAACAACAGAATAAAAAAATGTGGGTTACACACACACACCATCCACAGCCATCCGCCACAAACCCCTGATGACAAAATTTACATCACCCTGTGCACTACCAAAAGGGCACTCAGAAAAATTAAGTATGAATTAGCCTTAAGCTTTGAAAACGGCAAAGTAATACAGATCCAGTGTGATATCAAAAGACAATGTTCTTTTTACACTGTTCATGCACAGGGACAAGCCAATTTGTGCATGAAAATATAAGTCTTGTAGCCTTACTGTAAAACTATCCATTGATTTTCTGTGCACATTTGTCCTCCTCTGGGTCACACGGGGTGAGTCTTGGAGCCTATCCCAGAGGCTGCAGAAGCAAGGCAGGGATCAACTTAGGATGGGGCACCAACCCATCACTGGACACACTCACGCATGCAGACCTGTGGGCAATTTGGTAACTCCAATTTACCTCATCATGCTTTTGGACTGTGGGGGAAAACCGTAGTACCATATAGAGTCTCAACCCGTGGTCTCAGAGGTGTGAGGCAACAGTGCCAACCAGTGCGCCACAATGCTTCGTAGCTATAGATTCATCAGTGTCCCTGGAACAAATGAAGGTAGGAGAATCGCAAGCCTGAAATCACATGCCCTTAGAGACTAGGTGTGAATGCTCTTTAGATCAGTAATTAATAATTATATTTTATCTATTTAGGTCATAAGTGCTATGAAAAATATGCAGAAATAGAGGGAGAAAGCACTTTGAGCCGGGGCTCAAAAGAGGTTGAAATATACTGTCATATACAACTACCATTCAGTATTTGTGTTGAATGAATTAACATATTGTTTTAAATGAATGATTTTATACATACTAATATATTTAGATATATTTAGTGCTTCAACCTAAGTTAGAGGTGTGCATACTGAGAAGCTGAAATAAAAACAGTGGATATAAAAAGTTTCCACGCCCCTATTAAAATGCCAGGTTTTTGTGATGTAAAAAAATGAAATCATGATGAATCTTTTTTCCACCTTTAATGTGACTTATACTCTGTACAATTCAACTGAAAAATAAACAAATCTGTTAGGGGGAAAATATAAAAATAAAAACTACAATAAGCTGATTGCATAGGTGCACTCCATTAAACTAATACTTTGTCGTAGCACCATTTGATTTAATTACAGCATTAATTTACTCAATTGCATCCTACAGCAAACGTCATGGTCCACAGATAGCTTACAAAGCATTAATTGGATTTCATTGCGGAAAGGTATCAGTCAGGAGAAGGGTGCAAAACATTTTCACCTGCCTGCAGCTGTGCATGTGTAACTGAATGGTGCGTGAGTGTGCCCTGTTTTGGACTGGTGCCTAGGGTTGCCACACGTACCTTAAAATACGGAATTGTCCCGTTTTTGACAATAACGATTTGCGTCCCGTTTTTAATCAATACGGGGCGCGGTTTGTCCCGTATTTCAGAGCTGTGATGAACGCAGCATCATCCCGTCCACATTTAGTATGATAACGTGGTTGGATTGATTAGATTAATTTGTCTTATTTATAGTTAACAGGTTATGGCCGAGTTAATAATGTATATCCTGAAGATTAATTTAATTTGTTAAGTGTTATGCGCCTTAAGTTTTGATATAAAGGTACTGATTTCATGTGTCAAAGCTAATTTAATTACCAATAGCCGTTTATTTTTATGTCCATTGATAATAAAATGAAAAGTGCATGAAATGTGGCAACCCTATTGGTGCCCCATCCTGGGGTGTTCCCTACGACGAATTTGCATAAAAATAAATCCACGTAAGTCATTAAGTGATTACTATAACACCACTAATATGTTTTAATGTATTGTTTAAAACAACTTTCTATATTTGTATTTTATTTCATTTCTAACTCGGCTGTTACGGGCGGCTTCGAGGGCAGTCAGCGTCTCGCGGTCGGGCTCGTTCGCTGCCCTCCAATCAGGACACGGCGCCTGGCGCGAGCGAATTGGCGGGGAGAGCCTTCACCATTCCCTCAGGCTGCAGTGAGCGGCAGTTTTTACCAGACTTTACGGTCTTGGGTTTAATCGCCACTGAAAACGACGCAGTGAAATTCTGTTCGGGGAAGACTTTTCCTGTTACTGACCTTAAGACTTTTTTTTTTGGTGTTGAATTGCTGTAACTGTTAATGTAGCTGGCAAGTTTTCGATTCTACCGGCTGTCCTTTAGTTATGGATAACTTCACAGTATATTTTACATATTTCATTACATATTACAGGTAGGGACGTGGACTTGGTGGCGAGTACAGGACGGAAGGGGCTTCGGACATGAGTTCCTCAGATGAGGTATGGCAGCTAGAAACGGGTATTTGCGCCCATGTTAACAGGATAGAGCAGCCACACTGCCTGCACGCGAATTTTCGTTTTGCAGGGTGGTAGGGGAAGGTACATTAATATTCATAAGGGAACTGCCGCCCGATTGAGGATACATAGATCTATGTACAGTATATACGTGAATTGAGCAGCCTATACATTTTGACCCGTCATTAAAAGGGGAAGCTAATTAAACCACCTAAATCATACATTTTCTGAAATCTGTAAAACCTGATTGAACTTGCATTTGGACTCAAGAATGATACCATGGCTTCCTAGAACGTCCTCTGACCACCGGCCAATCGGGTGGCAGTTCCCTCATGAATATTAATATACCTTCTTCTACCACCCTGCAAAACGAAAATTGGCGGCCCGGAACTGCGCGGCGTGCGCGTCGCGGCTGAGGCGCGTATAGTTTCTGCGCGTTTGTCAGCACCGCCCGCGTTGCTGCTGCGGCGCTGTCACTGTAAGCCCCATCATTCTAGATTGGGTTTACCTTTACGATAGCCATCGATAATATAATGCTTGATTTTGGAAAAAGTTAGAAAAGACCGTAAAGCTGACCAGTTAAAAAAAAAACAAGCAGTGACTTTATTATTGTTTACCCCCGTTCAAAGCTAAAGGGAGAGCATGCACCTGAAAACTACGGTGCTTCACCTAATTTTCTGTCTGAGTATTGCAGAAACTGCTGACCTTCTCCGATTGTCACACACAACCATCTCTAGGGTTTACAGAGAATGGTCAGAAAAAGGGAAAACATCCAGTGAGCGGCAGTTCTGTGGGCGAA
>JAODKL010000307.1:0-12620 GCA_026780765.1 Petrocephalus schoutedeni
TCGTTCCGTCACCTTTCTAGTTCAGCTGTATCATCATCCGCCATCCTTTATTAGTTTCTCACAAACTAACTCCCGGGTTTCGGCACCAAATAATATTGTAGTTTAACTACTTTCAATTTTGCGAGACAGAGTCGGCACTGAATTTCAAAGTTCTTTACTGAATTTTAGCATGAGACTTACAACTTAAAATACACGCGGGCACCCAAGCAATACTACTGAGCCCCTTAGGCGTCATGTAGTAGAAAGAAACATTTAGGTGAAAAAGTGGTAGGGAAAAAAAATCAGGCGACGTGGTAGAAAAAAAATAGGTGACATGGTAGAAAAAAAATTCAGGCGACGTGGTAGAAAAAAATTAGGTGACATGGTAGAAAAAAAATTTCAGGCGACGTGGTAGAAAAAAATTAGGTGACATGGTAGAAAGAAATTTTCAGGCGACGTGGTAGAAAAAAAATTGCAGAGCCCCAGAGGACATGGAGGGGAAAAAATTGGTGGTTAAAGAAAAAAAAATCATGCACTTTTGCGAGATCTCTCAACGCTGGGCTGGACTTTGGAGGATGAAAAAAATTCGGAAGAGACATGAAGGGAAAATAATATATAGGCTGGACCTGACTGCAGTACGTGCGCTATCTCCCCCTTGCAGGCTCCAGTTCTGACGTAGACGCACTGCCTCAATGGGAAATGTATCCGTGGAATCGCTTCCTGATTGTAAAGTTAGTGGTAATAAAGCACTGTAAAGTACATTGTAAAGTTTCTCATTTTTATTTATGAACGATGTGAAATGACATTCATAGTAACATTAACACGTGCCTTATTATTGGCCTCGGACAGTTAAAGACTGTCTCAACCGATCACACGACCATTCAGGAAAAAGGACTAGCATACGTAGATTATCCTTTCCTGTTTGGGAAAGACAAGAAGGAGCAAAAGTTGATGCAAAGGTGTTGGATGGCGTCGCTTCCAGCGATGAAGCGTAAAGACCTTTCATCCCAGAACATTCCCGCACATATGAGAGTCACATTAGCGTATTAATTGTACCAATTTCCCCAGGAGTGACATTTAGTGTGTTCTGCAGACATTAACCTCTAAACCCTAAATGTCTACCCTTACTGGTAGAATTAGCTTTGCATATTTGTGTTATGCTGAACGTGTGACATTCGCAACTTGTGTTTCTTTCGAGGTGGAGAGCAAGAGACAGAGGAGGCAGCACAGCAACCTGAAAGTGTTTGAGTGTGGTTTATGTCAGATTAGGAGAGCTGAATGTACCTTTTGTTGGATGATGACCGGCAACTAAAACAAGAACTAGGAAAAGTTAAGATCAAGGAAACGTTTCTCAAAGACGACAGGGTCTAAGTGAAATACTACACTCTATGGAAGTTTTGATGAAGCATGTAGTGTTTATTTTGAGTCCTGATACCTTAGGCACAATTTTTAGGAAACATGAGGGACTTGAGACGGTTATGAGTAGTATCGATTTTTAATTCTGAGAAACTGGCCGCACATACACAACATCAATAAATAACCAATAAATGTATACAATAAATAAAGTGCTGTAAACACTGTATGGCGCTCTTGCCTCTTCTTCGTGCTGTATTCCTGAGGCCATCTCTGCTGTCCTGCAAAATCCTTGAAAATGAAGAAGTCTTGCATTCAGTCGGCAGTGAACTGTTCGTGCGCTTTAAGAGATTTGTATTAATCTTTCACATTAATGCCAAAACCTATGTAGCTGACAATGTCCCCATAAGAAAGCCGAGGTAGCGCTTCGGGATCCTTTACCCATTTGTTCGCTGGCATCTCGTAAGGGTCGACAGTGTTGATCGTCGATAACCTCTGCAAATACATTTGCTTGGTGTTGCACTTTAATTTCTTATGGTATGGTGTCCTCTCACTGTTCTTCGCATTCTCTATCTTTGCATTTCTTCCAGTGTGAAGTTCTGGAGGCACATTTCCCAAAAGCATAATTGATAATTATCGTAGCAACTTACATAGTTAGAACCATGCAACTGAATGAGTTAAACTATGTTACTTCCTAACAGGAGCTTTTAGGAAACCCATCCCTGGTTATTTGTGTTCCTCTAAATATGGCACCTGTTATCCCGTGATTCAATGCGATACTGACGTAACTCCACGGGCCCAGTTGGGACAGTGCGTCCATGTGACGTCAGAAATGCAATGTGAATGCAATCAAAAAACTAAAATAACCAAAAGTTTATTTGTGTTTTGTTTTGTTACTTATCATTAAGGTTAGGGCTGTGTAAGGGTTAGGGTTGTCATAGCTGGATTAGGGTTATGCCCATAATAATTAATGGAGAGTCCCTAGAACAATAGGAATATAAGAATTAAGTGTGTATATGAGAGAGCATGTGTGTGTGTGTCACCATATGTGTGTGTTTTAATATGTATGTGGATGTGTTTAGGGGGCGGGGGCTTGGGGACTGGTTTGGTCTCCACCAATGCTGAAACCAAACCTATGTCCGTCACAAATAAACAGCAAACAAATGGTACACATACAGTCATGCAGACAGCTCCTTTACAAACAAAAAGTATTCTTTTAATTAAAATAAGTTTTTAATGTATGCACTCAGACATTTACATAATTCTATTACATAATTCTATGTAAATGTGTTCTATTCTATCCTATGTCTAGCGTGGGTGGGGCGGCAAATTGGTTTGCCCTGCCCCTTGGGGTGTGACAGTACCTCCCCTCTGACGGCCGCCTCCCAGAGACCAGACAAGACGCGGGGGCTGACCCCGAGGACAGGGTCCCGGCCTCACTGGGTGGGCCCGATGGAACGCCAACACGAGAGTGGGGTTTAACACATCCGTGGCAGATACCCAGGACCGTTCCTTGGGGCCAAAACCCTCCCAGTCGACGGGATACTGGAGCCGACCCCGATGCCGCCCGGAGGTGGGGAGTGCCAGAACCACACAGACCTCCTCGTTGGACCGCAGGGATGGAGGCGGCGGCACTGCAGCACCAGCATGAGGATGGATGGCACTGTATCGGACAGACTTCAACAGGGAAACATGGAAAGTCAGGGAAACACGGTAAATACGAGGCAACTGCAAACTATATGATGCTGGGCTGACCCGCCACACAACACGGAAAGGTCCAATGTAACGGGGGCCAGTTTCCAGCAGGTGGGCAACTTCAAGTTGTGAGTGGACAACCAGACATGCTGAACGGGCAGATAGGTGGGAGCAGGGTGACGCCGACGATCTGCACAATCCTTTTGCTGTTGAACCTGAGTCTCCAACCGACGGCGAGCGTGGGTTCTAACTAAACTGCTGCGCCGGTACCAGTCCTCCACCATGGGGACATTGCAGGGTGGCGAGTCCCAAGGGAACATCAGAGGCTGGAAACCAAGGACACACTGAAAAGGCAACATCTGTGTGGCGTGATTACCTCGCGCATTACGGGCGTATTCGGCCCACGGGAGGTGCTGAGCCCACTCCGATGGTTAGTCTCGGCACATCAGTCGCAGCATCTGCGATACCTCCTGGTTAGTGCGTTCTGCCATTCCATTCGATTGGGGATGTTAGCTGGAAGAAAGGCTTAACGTGATATTAAACTTGCTACAAAAGGCTCGGAAAACCTGGGAGACAAACTGAGGTTCCCAGTCTGACACTATATCCTCAGGGATGCCATAATATAGAAACACCCAGGTAATGAGCAGATAGGCAAATTCACTGGCTATTGGGAGTTTAGATCTTTGAAAACCAATCAACAATGATGAGTAATACCGTATTTCCCCTGGAGGAAGGAAGATCGGTAATGAAATCAAGTGCCAGGTGGGACCAGGGTCTATAAGGCACCGGTAGAGGGTGGAGCTGTCCAGAAGGCAGTTGATTGGAGGACTTTAATTGGGAGCAGTCGGGACAAGAAACCACATAGTTCTGTATCTCCTTTCGCCATCCGGGCCAGTGAGATATCAGCGAGAAACCAAGCGCTGCATTGTGGACATGCCAGGGTGTCCGGAACTGCAGGAGGTGTGCACCCATTGGATGGTGGCTGGTCGATATTGTGGGGGCACATAGATCTTACCCAAAGGGCACTCCCGTGGTGGGGTTATTATCCTGTTGGCTTCCAAGATGGAACTCCTCCAGGTTCCAGATGATGGGGCCCATGAAGCATGAGGGAGACAGGATCAGACTGGGGTTGTCTTGGGAATCTGTAGGGTCAAACTGGCATGACAAAGCATCTGCTTTCACATTCTTGACACTGGGGAGATAAGAAATTTTGTCCGGACTCTCTGTATCTCTGGAGCAGGACTGCACCCACACAGTTGTTCAGGGTCGGGTTGTTTCAGTGCGGGGGCTGAGCAGAAAGATCGCTGCAGCGTACTGAATGCCTCTCGCACACCTGGTGTCCACCGGAGGACGGAGCTTTTGCCCTGGAGCAGGAAGGTTAAAGGAGCGGCGACCTTGCTAAAACCCCAAATAAACTGGTGGTAAAAGTTGGCGAACCCCAAAAAGCGCTGTAAATACGTGTCTTAGGAAGTGGCCATTTCAGCACCGTTGCCACCTTGTCCTCATCCATTGCCACTTCACCCGGTCGAATGACATATCTGAGAAATCTCAGGAAGTCATAATTAAATTCAGATTTTTCACCTTTGACCAGTAATCGGTGCTCCCGCAATCTCTGTAGCACCTGCCTAACGTGCTGAAGATGGCGGCTTAGGGATGACAAATAAACCAGGCTATTGTCTATATATACGATTACAAATCGATTAACCATGCCAGCTAAGACGTCATTCATAAATGCCTGGAATATGGACGGGCTATTGGCTAAACAAGTTAAGGCATAACTTGTGTGCCCGGTAGTCGACACACGGACGCAGTACTCCATCCTTCTTCTTTACAAAGAAGAACCCCGACGTAACGGGAGATGTGGATGCCCGGATGATCCCTTGATTCAGCCCGTTAGTAATATAGGTATTCATAGCCTCCTCCTCTGGCCCAGAAAGGGAATACAGGCATCCCTTGGGGAGAGGGGCGCCCTCAAAGAGGTCTATAGCACAGTCACTGTTGCAATGCGGGGGAAGTCCAAACGTCTGGAACTGGCTGAAAACCTCCCGGTAGTCTTGGTACTCCGTTGGGATCAGCACTGGATTCTCCATCCCTGGGCTCTCTATGGTGGATACTCGGCATGGCAGGGGTACACATTGAGCAAAACAAGCCGGTGACCAGCTGAGTAACTCACCCGAAGGCCAGTTAATCTGAGGATTGTGTTTCTTCAGCCACGGATGTCCCAGAATAGCTGGATCTCTTGTCGAGGTTAGCACCAAAATCTGGAGTTTCTCTCTATGTATCAACCCCACTTGAAGTGTTAGCTGGGCTGTTTGGTGAGTGAAAACCTCACAAAAGTCTGTCTGGAAATTTCGTCCAGATACATGTAGCCCATTCACGAGCTCTTCCGGGCAGCAGTGAAATAACAAAGCGGATCTTGGTGGAGTCGGTGCGAAAACGATCCAGCTGTTCATCTATATACAGTCCACATTGCATAAGGAACGATCGACAATTGTTCGGGTTTCCATCATACTTATCCGGGAGAGCCACTGGTATGGGAGGAGTGGCGCGTGGAGGAGAACTAGGTAGAGTAGCTTGGCCGGCTTGTCCCTCCAGCAACTGATGCACCAACACAGTGAGCTATGAGACCTGGTTCTGGAGCTGTTGCAGAGTCTCCGCTGGGTCCATTTCAAGCGGCAAAGTATTCTGTCGCACCCTGACAGGCAGAGAGAGAGCAGGAGACCCATATGTAGGAGATAGGGGTTTTATTTCGGAATCGGGAAAACAAGGTTCTGAGTCGGAGGTACGGATCCAGATAGGTCGGTAGCCAAGGTAGTCAGTCCTACAGAGAGACGATGGCGACAGGAACAGGAGGAAACACGAACAGGAAGGAGTAGGTTGGGCAGGAACAGATGGAGCAGGCAGGGCAGGCAGACCAAGGAGACAAAGGACAAAGGTAAGTAAACGCTCAGTAGTGCACATGGCAACGATACTTCACACAGGTTGTGCGTCAAAGCTCAATTTTTATGTCTAGCGTGGGTGGAGCTGCAAATTAGTTTGCCCTGCCTCTTAGGGTGTGACACTAACTCAGTGTATTGAATCACTTACCTGAACTACAAATAATTTTTAAAAATCTAGCGGAAAAAAAAAAACGCTGTGTTTTACGTGAGAATGTCTTAATGACATCACATACGAATCTACATTCTCGAACTGCATCTACGTTCTAAAAATGCCTTTTTTCCCTTTCATTCAACAGCTTGCTTTGTTCTCGCTCTTGTCAGTTCAGCAGCCACAGCTCGATTGATCAGTGCCAGTAAACTCTTCCGCCCGGATAATCAGTTTCAGACGACCTGTCTGCATCGAATAGTTATCACTGGAAATGGAAATGGAAAATATTTCAATTAACATCGATGGCCCTGAGTTTGTGGTCATCGACTTAGGAAATGAGTGAGTTGAACCTAGTGATAAAATAATGGAGGGCGGTTATGAGTTTCAGTAAAAACCAAGAGGGCTATGTCTGAAGTGTGAAATGCCACAATAATGTCATTGTCCTCAGGTGGAAATAAATGTCTTTAAAAATTAAAGCTGAACAGATGTAGTGATGAAGATTTCATTTTTTCACCAAGGTTTGATGATGCCGAAGCCATTTCCGAAGGACATGAGGAGGTCCCACAAAACCAGAGTCAGTTTACTGACGTGAGTATGGGTGCCCAGTGGAAAAAGAGGAAAGAGTTTTATTTCCCTACAGAACAATCTATCAGAAATGATCAGAATATTTGGAAATTACTGTTAAAATGGAGTTCACCATCAAAGAACAAGAAATAAGCATGTTAGAATTGCCCAGTTGTAATATTGGTTTATTTGTGTCAATGCAGTTTGTTGGCAAGACGTCGATGGGAATGTCCATCTTCAATGTCAGCAATGCCATAATGGGGAGTGGGATTCTGGGCTTGGCATACGCCATGGCCAACACTGGCATAATCCTCTTCGTGTGAGTAAACCAGCTGAAAGTATCTCATTCACACACACACTGCAAAGGAGCAGGTCCATTGGCATCGCTAGGCCCTTTTTACTGGGGCACGTGCCCCAGTAAAAAAATCCTTGAACATATCATTTTTAGATTGGGTGGGTGGGGGGCTATGCCCCAGTACTGATCAGTAAAACTTTACTTCTAGCAACTCCCCTGAGAAGGTCTACTGTTCTCTATAGGGAAATCAGAGGGAGGTTTGAATAAGAGTATTGGGGGCCGATATTAGGCATTTCGCCGATTATCGGTGTTGGCGTTTTTTTTAACGCATACCGGTATTAAGTAATTACAAGGTGCACCACTGCGGCTCTGCTGCCGTCTATTCCACTGTGCTCTCTGCTGTCATCACGCTGCTTCACTTAATGTCCCGCCCCTAACAATCTCCAACTGGCTACATCACATGGGTATTAGCCAATCAACGCTGAAGCCTTGCTATGACTCACACCACACTCACACACGAGCGCAGCGTGAAGCCCCAAGGAGAAGAAAAGAGAGGAGTTTCAGCTGAATGTGGATTGTTGCTGAGATTGGAGGGTAAAGCAGACGAGTTTTTTTTTCTTTAGTGAATGCAGTATGCTGCCGTATGAGTCAACAACGTTACCTGTAATGACAAAGTGTTAATTGCGTTATGTAGCGGCGACAGCTAATGTTGCAGCAGGAGCTTAATTGAGCTTCCACGCTGCTTATCTTACATTACATTATAGTACTTACATTACTCATCCCTATGAGATTCTCCCGTTACATGTAACGTTAGCTGACAGCGTGGAGTCTCTTACTGCTAATTTAAATGCCTTACCAAACTCTGTTAGCAAGCATTTATTAATTTAATTTGACCAGCTCAGGCATATAAGTTTTATTCAATGCTTTATTTTTAATGTCTTATACTTGCCGCAACTATGTTATGAATACTTAAGATTCTGTAAAAAGTATATACATTATTTTAGTCTTATATTGTATAATGAATCATTTACCATTAATTTAAAAAGTACCGGTAACATTCACTTTAAATAGAGCAGCCTATCTCCAAATTCTCATTGCAGATAGATGCAAAGAAAGCACACAATAGGAAATACATATCGGTTCTAAATATCGGTTATCGGCCCCATTAGCAATAATTGACATTGTATTAATATCGGGCCTTGAAAAACCATTATCGATTGACCTCTCAGTAGGAGCACATATCTCTGCCATTTACTGTTGCTCTGCATAGTTCACTTATAAAGGTATGGACTATTTCTGCATACATCCATGTGATAATCTTTTATTAAGTGAAGAAACTGGAGTTTATCAACCACAACTGGTAGTACTGTTGGGCACTGTCAGTCACAGCCTGGTTTAGCCCAAATACAACTGATAAAACATGAAAGTCAGACACACATAGTGGAGTATCCAGAAGTAGGGCAGAGGGCTAGGAAATTACTACATGATGTGTGCAGTCTGCCTAAACCTGTCTGTGCTCTTCAGGATCCTGCTGACTTTTATGCCTGTCCTGTCAGCATACTCAATTCATCTTCTCCTGAGAAGCGCCGGTATTGTAGGTAAGCTGCTCATATCATGCATCATACCACAGACCCTGCCAGGCTAGGTAAAACACATCCACTTTTTCACCATGCTTCATTTAATAAGACTAGCATAGATCACCAGCTAATGTATCTGCTGTGTGTCTCAAGGATAAACTGCTGCTAAATCTGGAAATATGTGGATGACTTGGTATAGATGGTCCTCACAGACAGACTGCTTATCTACAATTCATTTTTCGATGACTTATTTTCTGCGGTTTCTCCAACTCACAGGGATCCGTGCCTATGAAGAGCTGGGCAATCGGGCCTTTGGTGCGCTGGGGAAAGTGTTGACGGTTTGTGCCATTATCTTAAGCAACATTGGAGGTGAGTTGTGGGAGGAGTGTCAGGCCTCCCCACTGCCAGGAGGCTGTGAGATTACTGTTCCAATGCAGTGAGATAACGCCACTCCCCATTAGGGTAACATGCACTGGTGGAAAAAGCAACATGCAGGGCAAAATCTCTCTAGTAGCAACATAGACCCATGTGATTAACGTTGGGTGTTCTGCATTGTTCTGTGAAGTACTGGCAAGCCTGTAAACCATGCACATTATTCATGAAATTAAGGACATCCGTGTAGACAATATACACAAATCAGACATACTACGGCATATTTATACTGAAAGGAGAGTTCATTTCTGTTATGGTTTTCAAAGCTGCTGGTCTTTTTGTCTTCAGCCATGAGCAGCTATCTCTTTATCGTGAAGTACGAGCTGCCACTGATAATCCAGGCCTTTTTGGGAACCCCATCGGACTCCGGGTGAGTGCTGGTTCAGGGGGTGCACAGTAGTGGTTAAGCAATAGGGCTGCTTTTAACTTAATATTCCTAAAATAAAAAATCCAATGGTTTACAAAACCATTACACATTTATCATTCCTATTCCTATTTACTTGGTTTATTTTATTTCCGGCAAAGTAACCTGAAATGACTAATTTTTTTTCCCCCATGACATTATTTTGCGACATTGTATAACCTTGCTTACAAGCTGAACACTATTCTGATGCAGCTATGACTTGTCAGTATTAGCCAATGAGAGTGGTCTAACCTGACAGTATTTCAGATTCTTAGGCTCATTCCCTGATGTACCATCTGTCTTGTTCCCAGAGAATGGTACCTGAAAGGGGAATATCTCATCATAATTGTCAGCCTGACAATTATCCTGCCCCTTGCCTTCATGCGGCAGCTTGGTGAGTTCATGAGTCATTGATTTCTCCCCACATTCATATGAAAGTCCCAGTCTTCTGTGTCAGAGCTCAGTGTTACTGCTGACTAGCTGGTACTAACATTTCCTCAAGTCAACTAGGCTAAGTAATTTCTTTTGCTTTTGTTTTTATCCTTATGGAACTACAGGATACCTTGGGTACACCAGTGGGTTCTCTTTGACCTGCATGGTGTTCTTCCTCATTGCTGTAAGTAGGAGATGGGGGCATTAGGGAGAAATTAAGAAAGCCATTTCTTTGATAGACACCAAAAGCCAAGGAAGGCCAGTGTAAGCACTGGAAACCTTTGTGTCTTGTTTTGTAGGTCATTTACAAAAAGTTTAACATCGGGTGTCTGGTTGAAGGCCACAACCTTAACAGCACCACGGAAGCCAATGTGTGCGAGGCCAAGCTTGTCACCTTAAACACAAGGGTAAGACATGCAGAACCTGAAGTACGTACTGAACTAGTGTCCTTACTCCTGTGTATTTGGGTTACAGACTGCATATGCCATTCCTATCCTGGCATTTGCCTTCGTCTGCCAGCCAGTGGTTCTCCCAATCTACACTGAGCTCCGGAAGTAAGTCCATCAAACAAAACACACCCCATTTTAATACTCACACATTTCAAAGAGCTGGGGATGACTGTGGAAGTTTAGCCAAGGCTAGTTCTGAGATATGTAATAAAAAACATAAAATATTTTTTACATTGTCTTCATCAAATGGTTTCACTTTGATTTCACTGACAGCCTGTAAAATCATTTACATACTATAATGACATGAAATTGCATGAACGTTAGTCATTAAGCTCTTGTTACATTTGTATGTAGGAGTATACTTCATTGACAGATTTGATAGTCATTAAGGAGTTCTGCATCTCTCAATCTCCGCCTTTCTTCACCAGGCCGACAAAGAAGCGCATGCAGACAGTTGCGAACATCTCCGTCTTCACGATGTTTGTGATGTACCTTCTCACGGCACTCTTTGGCTACCTGACCTTCTATGGTAATGGGAAGGGAAAGGCTTTCTAAATGCATTATATAACCTTACACCAATGACAATACAATAAGTGCTTTAGAGAACCTGCAAGATGACAGAAATGCAGCATTTTCTCTTTAATATCTTGGCTTGGTTGATTTTGTGCATAGATGAGGTAGAGTCGGAGCTCCTCCACACGTACCAGAGAGTCAGTAGTACAGACCACCTTATTCTGAGTGTGCGTTTGGCTGTGCTGGTGGCTGTCATCCTCACGGAGCCCATGGTCATCTTCCCAGTAAGGCCCCTTACCTCCTTTCCAATGTGTATGGTATACAAGTGTAGACAAGGTCGCAGTGTTGACTCTCCTCACTCAACTTCTCTGCAGATCCGGACAGCACTGTTACAACTTCTGGTCCCTGGAAAGCCTTTCAGTTGGGTTCGTCACATCAGTGTTGCCATCGTCCTGCTGGTCTTTGTCAACATCCTGGTCATCTTTGTACCCAACCTGAAAGACATCTTTGGAGTCATAGGTCGGTTTTGGCACTTGATCAGGTTTCCAGACACCAAGCTTAAATGTATCTAGAAAGGTTTTCATGAACGGTTAGATGTTATCCAGACAGATGATCCTCCTGACCTGACCACATCCATGTCTCTTACTTTACAGGAGCCACCGCAGCGCCCAGCCTGATCTTTATACTTCCGGGTCTATTCTACATAAGAATTGTCCCTGTGGATCTGGAACCATTGAAGTCCAGACCAAAGATACAGGTACGCCCTCTTCCCCAAGAGTAGTACTTGCTTGCAGTGTATTATGAATCATACTGAGATGACTTCTCATTTTTCTCTCTCTCCTTTCAATCTCAGGCTGCCTGCTTCACCGCTTTAGGCTTCTTGCTCATGGTGATGAGCATAGCCTTTATTATAAACGATTGGGTGTCTGCAGGAAACAGTGCAGGTGGACATTGACACATGACCAGCAGCCGAAGATACCAAGGCAGGACAGCACATCCCCACCCCACCGCAATGCCAGTCTCAATTCTCTCTCCTGGACTATTTACCATTATGAAGCAATGTTCTAATTATGGGCCTGTTCATTTCATTTCATTGGCGTTTTGCGTTACCATGGCGATGCTATATGTGATCAAACACACTAAAAATCCCATAGGAATTAATTGAGCGCTAACTTTAGCATTGTTAACGTAACCCTAACCTTAACCCTTTCCCATTGGCTTCAATGCATTTTAGTCAAAGTTTTCCTACTCGGCCAGTGTTTATGCCACTGCTACACGACTCGATAATCAACCTCAGGCCTCATCACCTAACACCTCATGACCACCATCTTGACCCACACTCATCTTTTCTTACTTTTATCATCCCTGGTTTGTTCCCATTGACTTCAATGCATTTCAGTCAAAGTTTTCCTACTCGGCCAGTGTTCATGCCACAGCTACAACGACTCACTATAGTTTGGTACTCTCGGTACTTTCGCTTTTCCATTGACTTCCGAGTACCAGTACCAAAAAGTCAATTACCAAAAGTGCCAAACCAGTTGGGGTACTTCTTTGGTACTTTCGGTACTTTGGGGTTTAACTTGCAATGCTTTCGCTGTGATTGGTTATGCAAATCGCCCGATTCAGAAACACGACTGCGATCGCGGGCTTGACTAACGTACGAACTCAGAAAACAGCAATAAACGAAGTAAAAAAAAATAATAATAATTGCGATCTGGTCAGAAGAACAGATACAACAAAATCAGGACGGCATAACAAGAAATTTATTTTATTTAATATATAGTCTACTACTGCAGCACGGTACTGGAGAGTCTCCAGATATAGTGATGTAATTTTGTTGT
>JAODKL010000308.1:0-12618 GCA_026780765.1 Petrocephalus schoutedeni
GCGATTTATTTATTTTGAGTTTAGCTAGGCTTAGTACCACATCACCCACAGTTATACATATATTAGTCATAGATGACACTGTATTCATATTAATTGGTGGTAAGTTACTTGTGTTTAGGAAAGGTTTTGACAGCCTGCATGCTTTGACAGACATGATATTAAATTCCTACACCAACATTCAGCAATGATGCATATACAATGGTCTTGGGTTGTTTTAGAAGCTGAATCATTTGAATCCGTACTAACGAGGAAATATCCAAGCCAAACAGCAACTTCTAAATGTCTAAACCATGAGAAAGACAAAAACTTAAAATATGTAAAATTAAATCTGCTGCTTCCTTAAATGGGTTACATATTGCCACTTGTTAGGCCTTCTGAGATTTAATTGTTTGTTGTTACTGGTCTTTATTTTTGTCAGATGTTTAGCAGTATTACTTATTTTGGGACAGTGGTGGCTAATGGTTAGGGAAGCATGCTTATGACTGGAAGGTTGCTGATTCGAATCCCTGACCAGCAGGGTACTCCCCCCATGCATTGGTCCCCTGGTGCTAAATACTAGCTGCCCACTGCTATGTCACACATGGGTTTAATGTAGATGACGCCTTTTGTTGTGCACTGTGTGCTGTGGTGTATCAACAATGACAATCAGTTTCTTTCAGTAAAGTATAGAGATCGACTGTAGCAAATGGATCTCTTGGAACATCCCATCTATTCTCCTCCATCAGCACACATCACAGTTCAACAACGGTTTCATCACAAGGAAACTGGCCTTTGGGGTGCTCTCTTCTTTCCACAAATTCACCTCCCCCATGACAATGGGTTTCACTCTATCCTCCTTACTGTGCAACTCTGGAAAAGAATACATCAGAATCGACCGGCCAGAGGCAGGTTCATCATTAGTTCTTCTGTGCCTGATTCTGTGACTTTCATGTGTGTACACCTTCATTAAGGTCATCCTGCATGAAAAAGATATATTCCTCAATTAAAAATAATATTAAAATCAGGGACTTTAGTCATGGCCAAATGAAGCTTCACAAACCATTTGCTGTGTTTTCTGATTATACTATATGGAGGTCTCTCTTCAAAAAACTTCAAAAAACCAGTCCCAGAGTTTGAGCATTATTTTCAAATCGATAGAGCAATCTAATGGAGTCATGAAATACAGCAAATGGTTCAGGAAGCCTCATTTGGACATTAATTCATTAGTTCAACCTGTTGAACTCTGTTTATGTTAATAATTATTATCCATTCATTTTCTATGCCAGCTTATTTTGTGCTGGGTCACATGGAGCTGGAGCCAATCCCAGCAGCCAGAGGCAAGGTTCACCCTGGACAGGTTGCTAGTCCCCCACAGGGCAGTGGGGGTCAGTGGTGGCGATATCGGAGAGGCTACCGCTGGCTTTAACTCCTGCCTCTCAACATAAAGAAAACTTCCTGGTTTTTTAATAAAAACATCTGTATTTCTGCTGCAAGGCCATTTTCTGTGGCCATCTGCATGAAGTTTAGGCTCATTGTTTGTAGTGTAGGCTCTATCCATAATACATAGTAGCTAAATCCATCTATACATCACTGATAGCAATACTATAAGGCTTCAACTCGTCATTTGCCGATTTGATGATAAATCATATGGTATCCAGTGACGCAACAAATTCCCTCTGAGCTGCACAAAGATACAACCTAGATGATATTTAGATTTTTTCCAGCAATGAGCAGGAACGTGCAGCACGTCCGACGAGTCCTTCAGCGTCTCCTATCAAACAAACTATATGTGAAGGCGGAGAAGTGTGAATTTCATAAACGGGCTATTTCTTTTCTGGGTTTTATAGTTTCTACAGATGGACCCCGTGAAGGTTCGGCCAGTAGCTGAATGGCCCCAACCACGGACCCAGAAGGACCTTCAACGATTTTTAGGGTTTGTCAATTTCTACAGGCGTTTTATCCGGGGCTACAGTGCACTGGCGGCCCCTCTTACCACTCTCACCTCTACCAAGGTTCCCTTTAGGTGGACTGACGAGGCCAGTAAGGCTTTCTCCGTTCTTCGTGACCATTTCACCTCTGCACCCATCCTGCACCCATCCTGCAAATACCCGATCTCTCTAAGCAGTTTGTGGCCCTTACGCCCAAAGGCCTGTCTCAACGTTCATCGGGCGACAGTAAGTTACACCCCTGTGCCTATTTCTCCCACAAGCTAACCCCTGCTGAGAGGAACTATGACATCGGGAATCGGGAGCTCCTAGCAGTTAAGTTGGCGTTGGAGGAATGGAGGCATTGGTTGGAGAGAACCCGGGAGCCCTTTTTGATCCTAACCGACCACAAGAACCTGGAGTATCTGCGTTCAGCACGTCGTCTCAATGCCTGACAAGCAAGGCGGTCGTTGTTTTTTGCACTTTTTCAGTTCCACCTCTCCTACAGGCCCGGCACCAAGAACCTCAAGCCTGACGCCCTCTCCCTTCAGTTTGGGGAGGAGGGGAGCCCAGAAGATTCCGGACCAATACTGGGTATAGAAGAAGCAGTTCGGGTGGTTCAACACTTCATAGAGGTACCAGATGGGTGTCCACCTAAAAAGTTGTTCGTCCCTGACTTTTTACGGGCACAGGCTTTCCAGTGGGGGCACTCCTCCCTTTTGGCTTGTCACCCGGGGGTTCATCGTACTAGAGCCCTGTTGGAACAACGTTTTTGGTGGCCCACTATGCTCAGGGACATCCGTTGTTTCGTGGCAGCATGTACTGTCTGTGCTCAGAACAAGACCCCGACCCATGCTCCAGCGGGGTTATTGCAACCACTGCCCTTACCTACTCTGCCTTGGTCTCATATTGCAGTGGATTTCGTGACGGGTCTTCCCCCCTCTCTGGGTTTCACGGGGGTCCTCACCATTGTGGACCGATTTTCCAAGGCAGGCCATTTTGTTCCCATTCCCAAGTTGCCCTCAGCCAAGGAAACCACGCAACTGTTGATAGAGCATGTTTTTAGACTTCATGGACTGCTTGTTGATATTGTCTCTGACAGGGGGCCACAGTTCCTCTCCCGTTTTTGGCAGGAGTTCTGCAAATTGATAGGCGCCATTGCCAGTCTCTCGTCAGGCTTCCATCCCCAGTCTAATGGACAGACCGAAAGATTAAACCAGGACCTGGGAAGGATGCTGATGTGACTTGCTTCCTCTTCACCATCCTCCTGGAGCACCTACCTCCCCTGGGTCGAATACGCCCACAACTCATTGCCAGTCTACTCCACAGGTCTGTCCCCTTTCCAGTGTTGCACAGGTTACCAGCCTCCATTGTTCCCGTCCCTGGAGGGAGATGTGGCAGTCCCGTCTGTCCATCATTTTCTTCACCAAGATTGTCAGTGCCACTGCAGTACGTCTCAAACTCCCATCCTCCATGCGCCGGATACACCCGACATTTCATGTCTCCCTGCTGAAGTCGCTTGCGATCAGTCCCCTGGCCTCTCCTGCTCTGCCTCCTTCCCCGCCTAGGCTTATTGATGGTGGGGAGGCTTTTTCAGTCCGTCGTTTGCTGGACGCTCGACGCCGGGGCCGGGGCTTGCAGTTTCTGGTAGATTGGGAAGGCTATGGTCCCAAAGAATGGTCGTGGATACCAGCCCGGTACATCCTGGATCCTGCGCTCATCTCTGCTTTCTATCAGGACCACCCCGGGGCTCTGGGTCGCCCGCCTGGTGGCGGTCGTCAGGGGGAGGGTAGTGTCAGGGATCGGTCCCGGGGATTCCCTAGTGACGTCACAGGGAATTCCCAGGTTCCAGTCTGTCCAGTCTTTTGGGTTTTTCACGATCTGGTTTTATTAGCTTTCAGGTGTTTCTTGTTTTTCAGCTACTCCCTCTTCCCGGCTGATAGCCATTATGATTAAAGTGGGCTCTATATAATCAAGTCGACATCTTTACGCAGTGCGAGATCTTCGTGGCTTGTCCCGAGTTCGAGCGTTTGCGTCCTGCCTGTTTCCATCGTCTTGATTGCCTTTTCCCTTTCTGACCTGAGCCCGTCCACAGACTCCGAGACCTGCCCTGCCCGCCGACCTGTCTCTGCTAATCGCCCGACCTTCGCCTGTCCCCTGGATCATCGACCCTGTCTCACCCTCAATCAGGACTGACGCTCATCGCCCGACCACCGTTCGTTCCCGACAACGAGCTGCCCATTTTGGTTTTTGTGTTCCACTTCCATACAAGTGTCCTCCTTCCCGGTATTGGGTCCGTGACAGTATTGTGTGTGTGTGTGTAAATATACAGTATATGTACATATGTTTAATATACATATATTCAAGTAATAACTATAAAAAAAACTACGTATGCATTTAATTTTTCAGTCACTTTTTGCCAGCCGTCTTTTCTGATTTGGGTCGTTTTTACTGCATTTCCTTTTGATACCGATTAATTCTTTGAAGTCATTATATTCCTCCAATAAAGGATCCTGCTTAGAATGAATGAAAGAATGTGCCGTTTTCCGTCATTTTGTAGAAGCCAATGAGAGACTTGCCGATCATGTTTTCTAGACTCAATACATATAGACTTTTCACGCAGTGCGGTCATCTCGTATGATGGGATCCAGCTAAACTAATCCGTTCCTGAAGTGCGTTCAAGGAACCAACTTAACCGGATGATTTTCACCACCATTAACTGATCCAAGATGAGGCTTCTGATCTTGGATGATTTAAGAGACTTATGAACAATACCCCCCTAGACTAAAGCTTAGACAGGTTTGATCATTTGTTTTGACACATGCGCTGGGTGAGCTATATAATATCTTAATCCAGGATAAGAAGTTGTCACCGAATCCAAATTTCTGTAAAGTTGCAAAGAGAAATTTCCAATTCACCCTGTCAAAAGGTTTTTCGGCATTTAATGAGACAATTAATAATTATTTTGAATGTTGCTATTATCTATTAGATCAATTAGTCCCTGCGTGTTATTAGCAGACTGATGGTCCATAATAAACCCAGTTTGATCTGGATGTATTTTATAAGGTATTTTCTCAATTCTATTAGCCAGCACCCTGCAATTAATTTTAAGATCTGCATTTTTACGTGATATTGGACAATAATTACTTGGAAGTGCTGGGTCTTTGTCTGCTTTAAGGAGAAGGTTTATAATTGCACAGTTCATGTTATGATTTCAGTTCATATGTTTTCAGTAACCATTCTATAAAATATTGATGCAAGTAAAGGCCAAAATGTCTTATAGAACTCTACTGGAAAGCCATCTGGTCCTGGGGCATTTTTGTTAGGCATATGTTGTAGGGCGTTGTGAAGTTCCACCATTGAGAGGTCATTCCAGCACTGTGAATTGTTCCTTACTTAATTCTGGTAGTTCAATGATACTCAGAAACTCCACTGTGTCAGAGATAGCTGGATCGATGTGGGTCGAATAGAAATTTTTATAGAAATTCCTAAATCTATCATTTATCTTTCCGGAACTTGAGTTATTTTCCCAGTAGAGTCTTTAACAGAGGATATTGCAACCTTTTCTTTATTCTTTTTAAGTTGATTTGCTAGGAGTGTAGTTGGTTTATTACTATGATTCTCCAAGTCTCTGCAGCTGGAATAGTGTTTTTGTGTTCATTACGTCTTTTAATTTTAATTTACATTTTCGCAATTCATTCAGCAGGTGTTCTTCTTGAGATCCGGCATACGCTGTCTCCAAAGGTCTTATTTTCTGTTCTAATTCTGTTTCAAGTGCTTTTGTTTTTCTTGTATGATGAGTAAGAGATTATTCTACCCCTCATTACAGCTTTTGCCTTTTCCCATGGAACACATGATGAGGTGCCAGGCAAGTCATTTGTTTCAGAAAATAATGCCCACTCTTTTTCAAAGAATTTCAGGTTGGTAAGTAATGACGGATTAAATTGCCATCGTTTATCTGGTGGTGTACTTTTATTCCCTGTTACTGTCATAGTAACTGGAGCATGGTCACTGATTATGATCTGGTGTATTTGTGTATCAGAGATATATTTTGTGATTGAGTTACTGGTTAAAAAGAAGTCTAAACGAGTGAGGGGTGACGTGCGCCAAGCATTACAATGACCCAAGCCATTCATATATCGTTTTATTACAGCTGATTGCCAATTACGACAACTGACTGTTTTACTAATACTACGGTCTGACTCTGGGTTAAGTACCAAATTAAAAGCTCCTCCCACTACGAGTGCTGAGTCTGAGTGAGCAGAGTGTGCATTGTTCTTTATAGTGTGTGCAGAGGAAAGCACAAGTGCAAGCGCAGCCACGCGGGAGAAGTGCAACAAAGTTTAACTTTGTATTGGGATACCTGCCTTAACACACACAGGAACTTTAATGACATCCCATTCTTAATATATAGGCTTTATTCAGAATCAGAATCGTGTTTATTGGCCAAGCAAGTGAGCGAACACTTACAAGGAATTTGGTTCCAGTCTATGGCGTCTCTCAAGCACAAACACAAATATAAACATAACAACATATAAACGACACAATGAACAATATACTGAGCAGATAAATAAACAATAATATATAATCTATGGTAAAAACGTAATATGGATTTTTATAAAAAAATATAGCGATAAGTGTTAAATGTATACAAGTGTTATTTGAACATGTTTATATATATACAAGAAATACTTGAATACAGCAGAGTGTACATAAAGGGCAGTTGCAGACTAGTGTGGAGCAGTGTGACAGTTCAGCTGTTTAGGAGGGAGATGGCGAGGGGAAAGAAACTGTTCCTGTCAGGTGGTCCTGGTCTGCAGGCTTCTATACCGTCTGCCACAGGGCAGCAGGTCAAAAAGTCTGTCTCCAGGGTGTGGGGGGGTCTATGGTGATTTTCCCTGCCCGTTTCCTGGTTCTTGAGAGGTACAGGTCCTGGATGGAGGGCAGGAGGGCGCCGATGATCTTTTCTGCTGCCCGTACAGTCCGCTGCAGTCTGTTCCTGTCCTGTTTAGTGGCTGCTCCTTACCAGACTGTGATGGAGGAGCACAGCACAGACTCAATGACTGCTGTGTAGAGCTGGATCAGCAGCTCCTGTGGAAGGCTGTACTTCCCCAGTTGTCTCAGGAAGTACATCCTTTGTTGGGACTTTTTGAGGATGGAGGAGATGTTGGTCTCCCACTTCAGGTCCCGGGAGATGGTGGTACCCAGGAACTTGAAGGTCTCCACAGTAGACACTGGGCTGTTCGATATGGTGAGAGGGAGCAGTGTTGAGGGATGTCTCCTAAAGTCCACTATCATCTCAACAGTCTTCAGCTTGTTTAGCTCCAGGTTGTGCTGACTGCACCAGAGTACCAGCCGCTCGGCTTCCTGCCGGTATGCAGACTCATCACCATCCTGAATGAGTCCAATGACAGTGGTGTCGTCTGTAAACTTCAGGAGTCTAGCAGCTGAGTTCTTGGAGGTGCAGTCATTGGTGTAGAGGGAGAACAATAGCGGGGAGAGGACACATCCTTGAGGGGCACCAATACTGAGGGACCGTGTTTCAGAAGTGACCTCGCCCAGCCTCACTTCCTGCTTCCTGTCTGTCAGGAAGTTGGTGATCCATCGACAGGTAGCAGGTGACACGCTGAGCTGGGAGAGTTTGGAGGAGAGTAGTTCAGGCACAATGGTATTAAAAGCCGAAGTAAAGTCCACAAACAGGATCCTTGTATAGGTTCCCGGATGGTCGAGATGTTGCTGGATGTAATGCAGACCCATATTCACTGCATCATCCACCGACCTGTTTTCCCGGTCGGCAAACTGCAGGGGGTCCAGCTGGTGTCCTGTAATGTCCTTCAGATGGGCTAAAAACAGGCGTTCGAAGGATTTCATGACCACAGACGTCAAGGCGACAGGTCTATAATCATTCAGTCCTGTGATGGTGGGTTTCTTAGGGACCGGGATGATGGTGGAGCGTTTGAAGCAGGAGGGGACTTCACACAGCTCCAGAGATCTATTGAAGATGCAGGTGAAGATGGGAGCCAGCTGATCAGCACAGGCTTTGAGACTGGAGGGTGAAACACCGTCTGGTCCCGGGGCTTTCCTGGTCTTTTTGGAACAGCCGGCTCACATCCCGTTCGTGTATTCTGAATTCCAGGGGGGAGGGTAGGTGTGTGAGAGGTGTGATGGAAAACAATGACTCTGGGCTGGGGAGGGTGGGGGGCGACGGTGGAGGTGTCAGTGTGTCAGAGGTGTGGTGGTGGTCATTGTCCCTGGGGAGGGGTGAGTGAAGGGTGCTGATCTGTCCGTCTCAAACCTGCAATAGAATGTATTCAGCTTGTCTGCCAGGTCATTGTTTGCTTCAACAGGAGTTGGGGGGTGTCTGTAGCTGGTGATGTTTCGCAGGCCTTTCCACACTGATGCAGGGTGCTTGGCTGAGAACCGTTCTCTCAACTTCTTGGAGTAGGTCCTTTTTGCCCTTTTGATCTCCCTGGTCAGTGTGTTCCTGGCTTGTTTGTACAGGGCCCTGTCACCACTTCTGTAGGCATCCTCCTTGGCCTGACGAAGATGTTGCAGCTTAGGAGTGAACCATAGTTTGTTGTTATTGTACGTGCAGAAGGTCTTGGTTGGCACACACACATCTTCACAGAAACTGATATATGGTGTCACTGTGCTCATCCAGATTATCAGATGCAGCTTCAAAAACAGTCCAATCAGTGCAGTCAAAGCAGTACTGCAGTTCCTGCTTTGCTGTATTGGTCCACTTCTTGACAGTTTTGACTACAGGCTTGGTACCTTTAAGTTGTTGCCTGTAAACTGGAATAAGATGGACCAGGCAGTGGTCAGAATGTCCCAGAGCTGCCCGGGGGACAGAGCGATAGTCATCTTTGATGGTGGTGTAACAGTGTTCCAGTGTGATGTTGTCCTTGGTGGGGCAGTTGATATGCTGTCTGTATTTAGGAAGTTCGTGGTTTAAATTCACTCTGTTAAAATCCCCAAGGACAATAAGAATGGAATCGGGAAACTTTCTTTCCAGGGTGGAAATCTGGTCAGCCAGCGCGCAAAGTGCGTTGTTCGCGTTAGCCTGAGGAGGGATGTAAATTCCGACCAGGACGAAGGAAGAAAACTCCGACGGTGAATAAAACGGTTTGCAGTTAATGGAAAAAGTTTCCAGGTTTGGGCTGCAGAATTTCTGTAACACTGTGACATCAGTACACCAACCTTCGTTAATGTAGAAGCAGATTCCCCCTCCTTCCCTCCTTTTGATTTCCCCGAGAGCTCTATTACGCGGTCCGCGCAACAAAAACAAGGAAAGTACGACAGAGCACTGTACCGAGGCTGCCATCCGTGGCGCCATCTTGTCCTTACAGTATGGAGATGGGAGATGGAGATGGCCCACCCATTACAGCTATAACAGCTTCAACTCTTCTAGGAAGGCTTTCCAAAGTTTTGGAATGTATGAGATTTTTTAACCATTCTTCCAGGAGAGCATTTGTGAGGTCAAGCACTGATGTTTGGCAAGAAGGCCTGGCTTATAATCTCCGCTCTAATTCATCCCAATAGTGTTCTATCTGGTTGAGGTCATGGCTCTGTGCAAGTCAGTCAATTTCCTGCACACCAAAATTGCTCATCCATGTCTTTATAAACCTTGCTTAGTGCACTGGTGCACAGTCATGTTGGAACAGCTAGGGGCCATCCCCAAACTGTTCCCACTTATTTGGGAGCATGAAATTGTCCAAAATGGTGCCGTATGCTTAAGCATTAAGAGTTCCTTTCACTGGAAACAAGGTGCCAAGCCCCTAGTACCATTCTCTTGGCAACCACCAAACCCAGACTCGTCCATTGGATTGCCAGACAGAGAAGTATGATTGGTCACTCCAGAGGACACACCTTTATTACTAGAGTCCAGTGGCAGTGTGCTTTCCACCACTGCATCCAATGGTTTGCATTACACTTGGTGATGTAAAGCTTGGATGCAGCTGGTTGGCCATGTAAACCCATTCCATGAAGCTCCCTACACACTGTTCATGAGATAATCTGAAGGCCACATTAAGTTTGGAAGCCCAGCCCCCTTGGGTGTGCTACCATTCAAGGCTACTAAAACCTATGATATAGTATATTTCCAAAAGTATTGGGATACCCCTCCAAATCATTGAATTCAGGTGTATTGACTCTACAGAAAGTTGGTTTAGGACCGGAAGCGGTGTTCATTTAACCGTCCAACAAGGCATCGGCAACTTTTTAGAGAACAAAAGAAATTCTTGTATTTTTTTTTAAACAGCACTAAACATTTTCTTTAATTACCCAATACATTTGCAAAGTACTATAAACACACACACATTGTCATCAAAAGGCATCATTTTACAGAAACTGCAACAAGTTTTGTTTTCAGAATTTGTAGTTTTACTCAGATGTTTCTTGCAATGGGTTAGAGAGATGTTTGACACAAAAGATTGCAATTCACACCCTATTCAAACCAGTAACCAAGACCTATAAACCCAAATAAAACAAAAAGTATGCAGTGTAAAAACAGAAATGAACTTAACTACTTCTTCCTTGTCTTCAAAATGAAAAGTTACATAATATTTAAACAATACAAAGATGAGGGATGGGTATCGTTAAGACTGGCAAGATGGTGGCATATGGGTGCAGCGGCTTGATGCTCTTCAGCCCTAATCTTGCTTTGTAAAATACACAACAGTATAAATTTGTCAAGTTTCTAAAACTGCTTTGCAGGTGAAGACTACCTTCAAAGTAATTATTAAAACACTGCCTCTGAATCTTTGCAAAACAAATCCTAAAGATCAACAGGACTGATGAAGAGAACCCAAGATAAAAGCATTACACAAAAACAGTAAAAAAATAATTCAAGAACATACACTTTTTGGACTGACTGAAAAACTGTCAGCTGTGAGTCCGCTGATGTGCCTTTAGGTGTCCCGACTGACAAAAGCTCTTGCTGCACTGGGAGCACTGGTATGGCTTCTCCCCGGTGTGAGTCCGCTGATGTCTCTTTAGGGTTCCTAACTCGCTAAAGCTCTTTCCACAATGGGAGCACTGGTAAGGCTTCTCCCCTGTGTGAGTCCGCTGGTGTCTCTTTAGGGTTCCTAACTCGCTAAAGCTCTTTCCACAATGGGAGCACTGGTAAGGCTTCTCCCCTGTGTGAATCCGCTGGTGTACCTTTAGGATTCCTGATTGACAAAAGCTCTTCCCACACTGGGAGCACTGGTAGGGCTTCTCCCCTGTGTGAGTCCGCTGGTGTAGCTTTAGCTCTCCTAACACACAAAAGCTCTTCCCACACTGGGAGCACTGGTAGGGCCTCTCCACTGTGTGAGTCCGCTGGTGTGCCTTTAGGTGTCCCAACTGACAAAAGCTCTTCCCGCACTGGGAACACTGGTAGGGCTTCTCCCCTGTGTGAGTCCGCTGGTGTGTCTTTAGGGTTCCTAACTCGCTAAAGCTCATTCCACAATGGGAGCACTGGTAGGGCCTCTCCCCTGTGTGAGTCCGCTGGTGTGCCTTTAGGGTTCCCAACTCACTAAAACTCTTTCCACAATGGGAACACTGGTGGGGCTTCTCCCCTGTGTGAGTCCGCTGGTGTCCCTTTAGGGTTTGTAAGTCACTAAAGCTCTTCCCACACTGGGAGCAGTGGTAGGGCTTCTCCCCTGTGTGAGTCCGTTGGTGTACCTCTAGGTTTCCTAATTGACTGAAGCTCTTCCTACACTGGGAGCACTGGTAGGGCCTCTCCCCAGTGTGAATGCGCTGGTGTCTCTTTAGGGATCCTAACTGACCAAAGCTCTTTCCACACTGAGAGCAGTTGTAGGGCCTCTCCCCAGTGTGAGTCCGCTGGTGTATTTTTAGCTCTCCTAACACACAAAAGCTCTTCCCACACTGGGAGCACTGGAAGGGCCTCTCGCCTGTGTGAATCTGCTGGTGTCTCTTTAGGTTTCCCAACTGACTAAAGCTCTTTCCACAATGGGAACACTGGTGGGGCTTCTCCCCTGTGTGAGTCCGCTGGTGTCCCTTTAGGGTTTGTAACTCACTAAAGCTCTTCCCACACTGGGAGCAGTGGTAGGGCTTCTCCCCTGTGTGAGTCCGTTGGTGTACCTCTAGGTTTCCTAATTGACTGAAGCTCTTCCTACACTGGGAGCACTGGTAGGGCCTCTCCCCAGTGTGAATGCGCTGGTGTCTCTTTAGGGATCCTAACTGACCAAAGCTCTTTCCACACTGAGAGCAGTTGTAGGGCCTCTCCCCAGTGTGAGTCCGCTGGTGTATTTTTAGCTCTCCTAACACACAAAAGCTCCTCCCACACTGGGAGCACTGGTAGGGCTTCTCCCCTGTATGATTCCGCTGGTGGGCCAACAAACAGAACAGAAAGCAAACTAGAATTATTTTCAGATCAGACATTAACTACATTCATGTCCTACAGTTGGCTCCACATCAGAACGGTCAGATGACATCAGAACGGTCAGTGTAGAGACCCACACACTCCATTTCACCTTGTGGGGGCTCTTGCTCACAGTCCCGTCACCCTCAGATAACAGGTATTCACTCTCCTCTTTTTTAACCTCTCCAACTCCCTGCTGGGTAAGATTCTGGTCTGTGCGGCAGCTGGTTTTACTGCAAGAAGACGTCTGCTGAAAGCAAAGGTAGATTAAAACACTAAGACTGTGCTCGTTAATCAGTGTGTTACAATACACAGCAAGCAACAACTCGTGTCAAGCACCTGGTCTGTGGC
>JAODKL010000312.1:0-12513 GCA_026780765.1 Petrocephalus schoutedeni
AAAACCCATTTTCAAGATTTGATCCAATCCGTTATCCAAAATCCTAGTGGATTACTTTTGAAAAACTGGGCCCTGAGGATCAAAGATCTTTTTTTGAGGTTTCCCAGTACATGTAATGTATATGTATTTGCCTTTTTATTAGCATCAGTATTTATATATGTTTGGTCTGTATATGTCTTTAGACAGTAAAATAGACATTGGTGCCTGTTTATTTTTCCTTGTCCTCTGCCTTGACATTGAAGGAATGAAGCAACATATTGAATATATATATCACTGTAATAAGCCAAGTAAACTACAAATTACTTTTTACTATTTGTCTAAGGATTTAATGGCACTCCAATCCAGTTAACATGTGCTGTATGAATTGGAATATACCTTCTGCATGCATTAATAGGAGCAATCAGTGTAAGTTAAAGGTTGAATTAATTAATATAGATTGTATGAGGTTTGAACCAGTGGTATGGCACGTTTGGTATCAAACTGATGGGAAAATTGTTCTAAATTTGAATTTGATCATGGGTTGTCATACAATTGTATTTAAAGTTAAATTCATTTGATCAAAGTCAACTCTAAAGTTGCTTTAATGGATGCTGTAAATACATGGGGACAGCCAGACCATTCGACCGATGTTCCCAACCTTTGGCCCAAGTGTTGAATTCTGGCTCAGCCATATTCATGGACCTTGGACCATAAAACCCAACACATAGAAAGCTATAGAGGAAACTACCTGGGAAACTCAAGTGTGAAGCCCGCTGGTGAAGGGAAATTTGAAGGGGCTCCACACAAAGAACCGCTGCAGACATCCAGTGTCATCACTTCCTCCTCTCATCACCTTGCAACCAACTAAAGATTCTCTCACCTCTGCAACCACGTAAACCCACTTCCATCCCTTTAACAATTTAACTTGTTCAATTTAATCTGTTTTGCAATTTTGGGCTGCATTATAAATCCTATGCTTGCTTTGCATAACAGTATTTTTTTCATGGATTCCCATTTAAATATGATCACTGCCTTTTTATTTTCCATCCTGTTTGCTTGATTTTATTCTGTTATTTTGCATTTGTTTATTTGTTTTATGTTAAGCCTAATGCCTGTTGTGTGTTAGTTGTAGTGTTACTTAGGAAATACATAATTTTTATGCAACCTACATCTCTGTCTCATTGAGCGCTTAGAATTATAATAGGTTACTTTATCAGTGAAAAACTGCTACTAAGCATTTCTAACTCTAAGCTTGCCTTAAGATCCCGCAAGACTTTCTTTATGGCTATGAGAAGAGCTTCGCTACATTACTTAGTGAAGTACACTATATTGCCTAGAGGATTGGGAGACCCCTCCAAATCATTGAATTCAGGTGTTCCAATCACTTCCATGGCAACAGGTGTATACATTCAAGCACCTAGGCATGCAGACTGTTTCTACAAAGATTTGTGAAAGAATGGGTCGCTTTCAGGAGCTCAGTGAATTTAAGCATGGTACCGTGATAGGATGCCACCCATTTGTGAAATTTCCTCGTTACTAAATATTCCATGGTCAACTGTTAGTGGTATTATAAGTGGAAGCAACTGTGAACAACAGCAACTCAGCCACTAAGTGATAGGCCATGTAAAATCACAAAGAGGGGACAGTGCATGCTGAGGCGCACAGTGTGCAGAATTCGCCAACATTCTGCAGAGTCAATAGCTACAGGCCTCCAAACTTCATATGGTCTTCAGATTAGCTCAAGAACAGGCCATAGAGAGCTTCATGGAATGGGTTTCCATGGCTGAGCAGCTGCATCCAAGCCTTACATCTCCAAGTACAATGCAAAGTGTCGGATGCAGTGGTGTAAAGCACACTGCCACTGGACTCAAGAGGAGTGGAGACATATCTTCTATAGTGACGAATCACGCTTCTCTGTCTGGCAATCCAATAGACAAGTCTGGGTTTGGAGGTTGCCAGGAGAATGGTACTTGCCTGACTGCAATGTGCCAAGTGAAAAGTTCTGTGGAGGGGGGATTATGGTATGGAGTTCTCTTTCAGGGGTTGTGCTTGGCCCCTTAGCTCATGTGAAAGGAACTCATAATGATTCAGCATAGGAAGCCATTATTGACAATTTCATGCTCCCAACTTTGTGGGAACAGTTTGGGGATGGCCCCTTCCTGTTCCAACATGATTCAATATTTCCTTTATTGTCAAGACAACAATATACACAGGATATGTTGTATCGAAATGGCGTTTCACACAGGCTCTACATGGTTCAAGTAAATAAAATAGTACTATTCTAACTAGAGTAAAACAGGACACACAATACAATACAATACAATACAAAGTGTGAGTGTGATTTAGTAATGTAAAATGTGCAGTTTGTATTTAAAATATCAGGTTTATGGACATGGTATTGGTGACGAGTTCAATGAGTACAAATTGACATGAGGTAGATAGGAGAAAAGTGTGCAAATGAGCATTTGTATTAAAGTCCAATCTTTAGTATTTTGTTACCTGTGTCTGCAAAGGTCTTTGTGTTGTTGTTGAGTTTAACAGTCTTTTTGTGGCAGTGAGTTGAGGGCTCTGACTATTTGGGGAAAAAAGCTCTTGCAGTGTCTGGCAGTTACAGTCTTGATACTGCAGAACCGTCGTCCAGATGGAAGGAGAGAGAACAGTGCATGTGAGGGATGGAAAGTGTCTTTCACCATGCTATTTGCACGGCAAATCAAGTGTTTTTCATAGAGGTGGGAGATGGCTGGGAGAGGGACCCCAATGATTCTCTCCACTGTCCTCACTATTCACTGCACTATTCAGTGGCGGTGCAGTTTCCAAACCAGATTGTGATGTAGCAACAGAGAACACTCTCGATGGTCCCCAGGCAGAATGAGGTGAGGATGGGAGGAGGGAAGCTGGCCTTCTTCAGCTTTCGGAGGAAGTGGAGGCATTGTTGGGCTTTCTTTGTAACGGTGGTGGTGTTTAGGTTCCAGGAGAGGTCGTCTGTCACGTGCACACCCAGGAACTTCACGTTGCTGACTGTCTCAACAGCAGATTCCTTGATGTACAGTGGGGTGTGGGCCGCCAGGCTCTTCCTGAAGTTGACAACTATCTCTTTAGTTTGTTGGACATTGAGAAACAGGCTGTTATTTTGACACCAGTCCACCAGGTGTTCTACCTCCTCTCTGTTTGCAGACTCGTCGTTATTAGTGATGAGTCCCACTACTGTCGTGTCGTCTGAAAACTTAATGATGTGATTTGAACCATAGTGAGCAGCACAGTCATGTGTAAGCGAAGTGAACAGTAGTGGGCTAAGCATACAGCCCTGCGGGGAGTCTGTGATTATCGTGCGTTCCATTATCCTCGGCGGTCGGAACTCGGGACACGGGACAACGTCACATCCGGTAAAAACTCGAGGAAAACCGAGTCGAATGCATTCCACTTGCCGAATTCGGATCCAAGGTGGAAGCCTCCAAGAAAGTGGCGCTTGCGCTAGCTCTTTCGGACTACGGACGGCTCCAAGCATATGCCATTCACCGTAGCAACACATCTATCGACTACAATAATACTGTTTGGTGTACACAGCTTACGAAGCTGACTCAAACAGCACTAAAGTGATTAAAAATGTAAAATATCACAGCACCACGTACAGTCTTTGCACTGGGCAGCCATCTTGAAATTGAAACTCGGTGTACTCTGGGCTGCGCCGAGATTATCTCAGATTTTGAGAAACGGGAGTGCACATGTCATCACTTCCAGCCTCGAAAACTCGGTATCCGACTCAGATTCCGACCTCCGAGGTATAATGGAACGCACGATTAGTCTGAGGACCCTGGAGGTATGTGGCCTGTCAGTCAGGAAGTCCAGTATTCATTTACAGAGGGAGGGTTTATTCCCAGTACTTCCAACTTCTCTACCAGCTTCTTTGCTTTTGATTTGCTTTGAATTAGAACAGAGACTGTGAGCCAAGCCTTCTCGTCCAACATCAGTACCTGACCTCATAACTGCTCTCCTGGAAGAATGGTCAAAAATTCCCATAAAAACACTCTTAAACCTTGTAGAAAGCCTTCCCAGAAGAGTTGAAGCTGTTATAGCTACAAAGGGTGGGGCAAATCCATATTAAAGTAAATGCTCTCCTGGAAGAATGGTCAAAAATTACCATTAACACAGTCTTACTCAGGGAGTGCTGCCTGTTGCTTGATATATAAACCCAACGGGGGAGAAGGTGTGGGCGGACTGGCTAAATGTTGTGTTAGAGCTTCTGTTGCTATTCTGGGTTTTTGTTCTCTGACCAGCATAATGAGGTTTGCAAGAAAGTGCTTTTCTTATTTCTTTGCTTTGTTAGAGTGTCCTTAGGTTAATTAATGTAGCTAGGATTGAGAAGACTGTTTATTTAATGTTTTGCTTTTTGGGGTGGCACGATGGTGCAGTCGTTAGTTTAGTTTGCATGTTCTCCCTGTGTCATTGTAGGGTTTTCTCCGGGTGGGTTTGATCCCCATAGTTCAGAAATTTATTAAGGTAAACTGGAGTTGCCAAATTGCCTGTAGGTGTGAACGCGTGACTGTGTCCTGTGATGGGCCAGTGCTCCATCCTAGGTCATTCCCTTCCTTGAGCAGAAAATGGATGGATAGATGGGTTTAAGCTGTTTTTGCTGACCTTGAACTTGGGGAACCACTATACGGTTGGAGGATTAGTTTAGTTTACCCTTTTGGCTTTTGCTATTCATTTTGTTTGCTGGACACTGGTGTAGTATAAGTCGGACGTTCATAACCTGGGGACTGCCTGTGATGATTGTGATTATAATGATTCATTCTGTAATTGAGAATGTGTCGACATCTTTTTTTCACAATTATGTTGAAGGGCAATCATAGAAAAGCTCAAAAGATTTAAAAATGCCTTTTGAAGAAGTCAGTAAGTTATCTAAATTCAAAACTGGCAAATTAAATGAACAACAAGTTGTACAAATCGTGTAAAGTAGTTCAGAAATAAATAACGAGAATTTGCTGGCATGTGCAGCTATATTTTCTGGGTTATTGACATCAAGATCAGAAGTGTCATCTGGTGAACGACTCTGAGAATGCTCTTCCCCAAGTTCTCCAGCTGTGCTTAGCCTGAACTCCAGCTGGAGGACTTGAGTGGGACTGTCCTGGGCCGGCGAACAACGGTATATAGATGGATCCTTACGGAGTCAACATTTATCTCTACTGCACTTTGGTTAACTATTCACTGTATATCTACATTTAAATATATTTTTTATTTGATTTTTTAAATATGTAGAACTGGTGGAAAAAGCACACAGTTTAATTGTATATCTACAATGATAAAGATTCCATCATCAAATTTATAAGGGTGCTGTTTAGGTTTTAGTTTTTATTGCTGCTTGTTTGCTTTTTTTGTGTTATGAAAATCAGAAAGGTATCATGGTGCCTCATTGGTACTCATCTCCAGGTGTGTGCATGCAATGGTCTGGCACCCTGTCTAGGGTATCCCCTATACCAGAGGAATCAAACTCCAGTCCTGGAGGGCTGGTGCCCTGTGTAGTTTAATTCTTTCTTTGTACCAGCACAAATGATTGTGCTGAAGAGCTGTGTGGTAATTAGTACATGGAGCTGCAAGGAGTTGAATCAAGTGTGATAAATGAGGGTAAACCCAAAAATGTGCAGGGCTCAAGCCCTCCAGGACTGGAGTTTGACACCCCTGCCCTATACTGAGACCTGTCTTACCTGTGATAGACCCCAGGCTCACCATAACCCTACAATAAATTAGCATTTATGGAAGATGGATAGCTGGAGGAAACAGAAAAAATGGGCTTTTAGAATTGTTCATGTTTATGCATTCATATTTTGTTTCAGCTAATAATGGGCCCTTGTGACAAATAATGCATCTGTAATGTAAAATTTACATTTCTTTGGCGCCTTTGTTCTCAGGCTAATTATTAATTTGTTTGATTTGCTTGTGATTTGAATATTGATGGCCTGCGTCTGTCTCTAATGAGCTGCTCCATGTCCTGGCCTGACGCCGGCTACTAACACCATCATCTGCACTGGCCAGCTTTCAGTCTCCTGCCCCCTGTCAGCAGCTGGAACTCGATCATCCACCCTCACTATCGTCCATTATCCAGGCATTTTGATGGATTGTATGCAATTCCATGTCTGCTTTTTCTAAAGTCGTCTTTCAGCAGGGTATGTAGGAATATTCAGCTTTTTAGCCATTAAAGTAATTACTATATATCAGTGGTTCTCAGATCATTTAGGTTCTCAGATCATTCAGGATCCACATTATTCCTTGGTACATAAGTCGCGGCTGAAATTACGATAAAAGTTTTTGACCTTATCGACCAGGGGGCTGGCGTGGGTTCTTTTTTTCATTTTTATTTTTTAAAGCACACAATCCGTGACCCATTAAAAATGGTCTCATGACCCACATTTGGGTCACAACTCACCAGCTGAGTATTTTACGGCAGGCTTTTGAGTAATGTCTGTTATACACCAGCCCTACGTAGCAAACTCCTAAACACCAATATTCTAGTTGCTCTGTGTCTCCACTGAATTTAAATTTTTTGCTTTTCCAGCTATGAGAACACAGTTTGTACAGCTCGAGTGGGAGATTGTCAATTTTTTTATTGAGATGAACTGATCCAACAGTTGCTACCAAAACTAAAAACTACATAAAACAAGTGGATACGACATGGAAGGGGAGGCAAGAACAACTTCTTTTCCTAATGATCTTTTTATTAATAAAGAATGCCCCTATTCTCTCTGGGAGGGGGAACTTACACTGCTTTTGTGGGCCCATGACACTAGCTCTACAATCCAACCTGATTAGGGCATTATAAGGCTTTTAAGCAAGGCGCTTACGCCCCCCCCCCCCCAAAAAAATACAGTTAAATGGCTGATCTTGTGCTCTGACCCCAAGCTTCGTTTTCTGATGTATGTGTCTGTAGATCTCAGAGGAGTGCAAGCTGTATGCAAAAACTAAAGCATTCCAATGCAGCCGTTTTTAAAAAGTTTTAAAAGTTTAAAGTTTTTAGGAAAAACTAAAAAAACCTCACAATTAACAGATGTAAACGACTAATATTGAATACAAAAGCTTTGCAGAATGGAGAAGAAGGACAGTAAAAGTTCAACACAATCTTTCCCTTTTGATACACTCCTCTCCATTGTCCTGGCTAATGGCTGTTGTCTCAGACTGTCATGCCCTCCCGTCCGATCCTCCTGTGTGCCACGCACCCTCGCCCTCCTCGTGTGGAATCCCAGCGTATACCAGCTGTGTCTCGTTGCTAGTCATTAGTGCTGTGCATTTCAGTCCACGTTCGAGTCTGTTTCCCCAGTCCTGTCATTGAAGTCTCGTGTTCTCGTTCTCTGTTCCTTACGTAAAATAAAGCTCCCAAACGGGAGACTTCCGTATTTCTGTCTCCACCTGTTCCCTCGCCTGGATTTGTAACATGACACAGCCACCCCCACACAGGATCATCTTTCTCTAAAACGTAGAGGGGAAACATGTATTGGTACTCATAGGAAAAAACATGCAGTATAAGGAAAATGTACATTTAAAATTCCATATAGGCCCACCAATTCAAATGCCTTTCTTCACATATGCTACCATAAATGTGCGTGAATTTCAAGAAACAGATAGGACATGGAACCTTCTGATGGAAATTTCAGTTCAAACAGTTTCAATATTAGCAACTGTCCCATACAAAAGAAAAATCAAAATTAATGTAGGCATTTCATAATGTAATACAGCAACATTGAGTACCATACCTCTTCAGCAGGTGTCTCCATGTCATGGTGCACTGGGGGGTTGTCACAGAAATGATCTGGACCTCATTCTGGAATGTCTAAGAGATTACAAATCACCAACAATTATTCTGTGTTGTAAATCACTGAAAAACAGTCAAAATTTAAAATGTTGCACAATGCAACATTTATAACCACATTTACCTCAATATCCTCTGCTGACAACTGTGACTCCATGCACTCCTGAATATGAAGAGCTAAAATATGCGAAGGAAAACTCGCTTTGCACGTCTGGCGCTGTGCTTTTGGCATTCTTCAGAATTCATTGGCATCTGGAGGTAACAGAGTTAGGTCGAACTCATGTTGCAAAGGCCCAATATACAGGGTGTTTTTCCCCGCACCTGTAACACTGTGAATTAAGGTCCCAGTGTATCCATAAGAATCAGGAGGAACCATAATCCTCTTCCTTCTACCCTGACAACCTATAAAGGTAACATTGCTTGGATCATTTCAGTTGTTTGTTTTGGAATGTTTTTTCAATGGCAATATATTACAATGGATGCTATATCAATAGTTTTCTTTACCTGTAGCCTTGTACAGTAACCACCCTCCTGTAAGCTCCTGCATCTTTGGATACTCGTTTAGCAGTAGTCCAAAGAACTAAGAGAACAATAGCAAAGGGAAGATGTGATGTATACGTGCCTGAGGAAAATCCTAACACTCCAGTGCATTTTGTAACTAGTATATTTTTCATCCAGTACCTCTTTATGACTCATATCCTTGGACATGGTGAGATGTCTTTTTCCAGGTCCTGCTTGGACAAGTTCAGACTCTTCTGAAGATGTAGGAGCTGTCTCTGAATTAATGTTTAACAGATTTGCATAGAAACTAAAAGGCCTCCAGGATTTTGTACATAGGTCTTTGGACTATATGCATCTTTTGTTTCCAAGGTAATTTTTTCTTGTGATAAATTCTGGGATAGATCTGCCTGATTAACAAAAATAGAAGTTCATAAATGTACATATAAAACATCAACTAATCAAATGACTTTTAAATCAACATGAAATATAAAATTCCATAAAATCTGAAACCTGGCTATCTCTCGTTCTACAGAAGGCAATCCCTGATCCTGCCTTCTTCCTTGCTCTTGCTGACCCTGACAGAGGTTCTGTGTTCATTTATAAGGCTCTGTGCAGCTGCTGACACTGTCGAATTATAGTCCACACTCTGGCAAACACAGATGAAGATAATACACATTAAAGGCATAATCATGAGTGGGGCACTGTAAGGAGTGTAAAATTTCAAGAACACTAGGTAATATCATAAAGGTAGTTAATGCTAGCATTATGCTTAATTTCTAGCTTTGGGAAATTTCCCAACTACAGACATCCCTTCCCTGCCGATGACATAACGATAAAGCTGCATTTATATATGGTGGCCACGTAATTCATGGTCACGTTTTATTAATTATGTTCCCACAACATATTAAAACTTGGCATGTTTCACTACATAGCCTAATGCACCACTTTCATGTAGGGCACCTAGCATCTGCTGGTATGGACAGACAGTTAAATTAAGTTTTATATTTTATTAAATTAAGAGTGAGAGGATTAATAGTATGGTAAATGTCATGGTTTATGCAAACATATCGTTGGAGTAAAACATGGGCACAATTTAATTAAAACGACAGAATTAGTAAACTTTGGCCATGTTTTAACATATCGTCCCCGCGACATATACGTATGTATACATAATCATGCCTAATCATATGTAGTCATAGTTCCTGTAATGTGTTAATTCTTGGTTTTTCCTGTTTGTTTGTCCTGTTTTTCCTGTTATTTTGTAGTTTCTGCCGGTCTGTTCTATTCAGCCCCCAATAAACACCTTTTTTTGTACCTGAGCCACAAGTGGCTCGTCACCCTCATTTCTCTGCCTGCACCATGCCACACTGGCAGCGTGACATTAAAGTGATAATGAAAATAAAACATTTATTTAAAAAAAGATCCAGAGCTGAATATAAATTATTTTTAAACTGAAAAAAAAAACATTCAAACTTATCTTTAGTTTGAATACATCGTACTTTTTAAAGTTCAACATCAGATCTTGAACTTTCAGTTTCAATACTTTTTTTCAAATTAACGAAACTTTTGGCCCTAATTCAGCTCCATAAAAGGGGATCACAAAGGTATCGCAACCATAACCAGTATTTACAAAACAATAACCACAATATCTAGTCAGGGATTAGTATATTACCCTCTTCAAAGAAAACACAATGTTTGGATTGGTATTTAAGGAAGGACCACGGAGACAGTAGCATACCACCATGTGTAGTCATTCCTGAGAAGTAATCTGTAATCAGAACTCCCAGATGGTGCTGTGCAATTAACCTTTGTAGCCAGATCTGCGGTTTCCCCTTCGAACCTTCCCTTCAGTTGGCTGACCCTAATATAGGGGCTTATGGTGATGCTACGGGCTATTGAAAAATGCTATCAAATCCAGCTAAAGTGTGGTTTCCCCTCTGACGGGGCCCCAGAACTATCACAAGAACAACTTTTGATGCCTGAGAATGCCATCATTTTTCTAACCGTCCCTAACCCTAGCTTAATTTGGCTAACCCTAACATGAGGACTTAAGGTGATGCAGCCGGCTGTTTGATAGTATGAAATATGCTATCAAATCCAGCTAAAGTGTGGTGATCCCTCCGGCAGGGCCCCAGAACTATCACGAGAACTACTTCTGAAAGCCATAGATTTTCTAACCCTTACCTACTGTAGCTTCAGTTGGCTAACCCTAGTATGGGGACTCTGCCCCTAATATGGGGCTGTTGGAAAGTATGCTATTAAATCCAGCTGAAGTGTGGTGTCCCCTTTGATGGGGGCCCATATATTTCATGAGAACAACTTTTGATGCCTGAGAAAGCCATAATTTTCTAACCCTAACCCTTACTTCAGTTGGCTAACCCCCACATTTTCTGCTGGGATATGTCTCAGTTTGTCATTGTGCTGTGTTGTGTGTATAAAATGTAGTTATTGTGGTTCCTGTGTCGTGGTTTTGGTGATGAATGTATGTTTTATCCCAGTAAAGAAATATGTTTTGATTCCTTCTAGGTTGCTTGAGCTTGCTAACTCTGGTAAATTCCTGGTTTAAAGTGAAACAGCATTTCTAGACTCTGTTATACTGGCAGACTCGTTGCATTACACTAGGCAATTACAAATATGTAAATTGCTATCTGGCTACTGAGTACTACTGTGGAATTAGTCCCTGAACGAACTAATCAACGTGCTGATTCTTGCCTGTCAGCCCCTAAGTCATACTGACAGTCCCTGAACTAGTTAACCAAACATAGCAAACCACACTAAACAATCAAACCTATAGCTTTAGGCTTACAGTCTCTGAGTTGGACTAGCAAGATATACTGGTTGAGACCGTGAGCTAGTAAACCAAACATGCTGGCTTTGTACTTTCAGTCTTTCAGTTGAATTAGTTAGGTATACCGGCAGTTCCTGAACTGAGGTGGCCTGTGTCTTGCAGTTGTATCACTGAAATTTACTGCTTCTAGGTAGTCCCTTAGATAGACGAAACATGCCAAAAGCTTAACCGCTGTACATGCCCCACAGTCCCTGATTTAAAATTAAACTGAACATATATTGTGATCGGGAACCTCACTTAATTGGTTGAAGGCAGATCACACACAGCAGGAGAGCCCGGAAGGACCTACACACATTCGGAGCCTTCAGCTGCCGAATAGGATTCCATTACTGAGGCAGTGGCTGGCTCCCTACACCATTTCCAAAGCCATTTTCCATAATGAATCAAAGGTTGTTATATGTACAGTAGCACAAACTGTATAACAATCTCTTGAACTAAAAAAAAAACACAACACCCAAAGGTTTTTTAAGAGCTTGCAGGATTCCAAACCACTGACGCCTACTCCCTGTATTGAGCATTACTTTGATGAGAAAAACTCCAAAATCTTGGTGTTATCTATCTTATCACTACCTTTCCCTGTCGTCATCAGAGAAAACAAAACAGCATTGTGAATGTAAAATGTAATGAAATACTAAGTAGAATTGTAAAATATAGTAGGCCTACAATAAAAGTCGAGTGTCCACAGCAACATGTACTTAAGTACAGATATGTGACCAATGTACTTAAGTACAGTAACAAAGTAATTGTACTTCATTACTTTCTGTCACTGTTAGTGCCTAGATAATTCATAGCAGCTGGCAGAAATCTGTGCATGGTAATGAAATCCGATTTCTTATGAACCTGTAGAGCCTATGTTACTTTTACAACATCTCACCTTCATAAAGTACTGTATATCCAAGACTATGTGCCTCGTCTGCTCTTTCTCTACCCCACCCCTCTACAGCCCTCTTTTCCTCCTGCTTCGGAGTGCCCTTCCATGTATTTTAATTACTGACAAATATATTTCAGCTGGCTGCTTGTCAGACTGTATTATAAGCCCGCCAGCTGCAGGCACAGAGTGTGACATGGTGTTGGTGAGCATCTCCTTCCTGGCCTCTGGGAATTCCGGTCCATGTCCTTGTTAGTAACTACCAGTCTGGCATAGCAGACACATGTAGCGCCCCCTCTAAGTCCGTTCACTGGTCTCCAAATTATCGAACATTAGATGGCGGCCTTAAGTACGCTATGATGTCTGTCTGTGGACTGTGCTTCCTTCAAAGCTAATGTAGGGCTAACATGCCCACCCTAAATATTTAATATATTAAATTTAATATACACTCACCAGCCACTTTATTAGGTACACCTTGCTAGTACCGGGTTGGACCCCCTTTTGCCTTCAGAACTGCCT
>JAODKL010000313.1:0-12484 GCA_026780765.1 Petrocephalus schoutedeni
TGTACTCAAATGGCCTCCACAGTCACCAGATCTCAATCCAATAGAGCACCTTTGGGATGTGGTGGAACGGAAGATTTGCATCATAGGAAACCCATCCTGACCGGAGTGCATCCCTTCGAAGTGGCAAAGCTGATAGTGTTTATGAGTGTGGTTTATGTCAGATTAGGAGAACTGAAATTAACCTTTTGTTGGATGATAACCGGCGACTAAAACAAGAACTAGAAAAAGTTAACGGAAAAGTTTTTCAAAGTTTTTCAGCATTTCCTATCCTGGCTGTTCTGTTTAGGAACAAACACGAGTAGCGAATGTCATACATTCAGCATAACTCACACACACAAAGCGATTTCTAGTGGTAGAGGCAGATGTTTAGGGATTAGAGGTTTACGTCTGCCAAATGCACACTAAATGTCACTCCTGGAGGAATTGGTACAAGACGCTAACGTGGCTAGCAGCGATTTAAAGCAAATCTAACATTAGCGTGATATGACGAGAGCAGATCCACTAAAACTGAACTCAAGTCTAATGATCATATCGAAATGGGGCTGCATGATACACTGTAAGAAAAGTCAGTAAAAATAGGATCCAATGTACCGTGTTAATATTAAGGAATTCTCCATGTACATTATTTACAGGTGTTTTACCTTTTAATTTGAATTTCGCGTTGCATTGTGGGAGCTGTCGTGACGTTGGTGGGATGAGCGACCCATAATGCAGGCTGCGAGTGTGAAGCCCCTCACAGGGGTGTTTATTCGGGGAATACGGGGACAAACGGGACCACAAGCCACAGGAAACATGAACAATACCTGACAAGAGGAACAGGATGCAGACTGACTAAATAGGGCAGGACATCAAGGAGGAAACACAAGGCAGGTGTGCTTAGGCTAACAAGGGGATTGAAACATAAGGTAAGCTTAACAAGGTTCAGGTGAGGCTGATTAAGCCCCGGCTGAGGGAAACACAGGGAAACCAGACACGCAGGGCGGGGCTGAACGTGACATAGCCCCCCGCCAAGGGCGTGCACTCTGAGCGTGGCAAACCCCTGGGAGGGGACCCAGGGGACCAGAGGACAGGACGGGCACATGGGGCCAGGACACAGGGCAGGATCAGGCATGCAGGACATGGGCAGACAGCGGATGGGCAAACTCTGGAGATGGACGACCTGGGGAAGACACAACGAGAGTGAACAAAACAGCACCAACCCCACGAGAACGCAAACATGATGACCTAGGGGAAGACAAGGGGCAGGTAGGGAGAAAGAGCACAGGAACAATGGAGAGGACAATCGACAAGGGACAGGGACAACATGACCAGGGACACAAACACCAGGGCACACTGAAACAGGGAGCCCGGGAGGACGAACAGAACCGGGGAACACTGAGGGGAGACGGGACGAAAGGGCAGGCAGTGAAGTAGGAGCGTAGGTGTGGAGGCGAAGGCGGGCACTTGAGGTCTGGGAGCCTTGGGCGGCTGCTGTGGGAGCCAATGTTTTCCGGGCTCAGGGGCTCCCCAGGGACCAGTAGCGTGGGGACCCTGGCTTAAGACCCCATCAGGGACCTTCTCCCCGGGCCCACAAGTCCTACTGGCACCCGGGCTGGAGGGTCGTGCAGCAGCTGCAGGGCGTCCAGGACTGGCAGATGCAACAGGAACTGTAGGGATGGCGGTCCTCGTGGGAGGTGCCAGGGCGCCGGGCCTCACGGGAGCTGCAGGGGTGGCGGACACCGTGGGCGACGCCTCAGGGATAGCCGGATCAACAGGAGTGGCGGGGACCACGGGACCTGCAGGGGTGCTGGATGCCTTGGTACCGGCGGGTGACGCCTCAGGGACAGCCGGATCAGCAGGTGTGGTGGGGACCGTGGGACCTGCAGGATGAGAGTCCTGGGAGGAGGCCCGCTCCTCCTGGCATGTCCCCGCCATCCTCGGCGGGAAACGGAGACTCTGGCTCTCCTCCTTCTCTCTCTTGGCTGGGGCAATGGAGTCCCTAGGGACTGAGAACCGGTGTAGTCCAGGCCTTGGTCAGGGTACCCAGTCCCTGCTCCGGAGCTCAGGGACAGCCCCACTGGGTCCCACTCGAGGTCCTCCGGAGGTTCCTCATCAGGGCTCCCCTCCCCCTCGCAGGAGGAGTGCAGAGAGCCAGGACATGGAGCAGGAGGCCACGTCGTGCCAGAACAGGCAACGTTGCCGAAGCTGTCGGGGAGCCTGCTGCAGGTGGGGCGTGGCAGGATGAGGTGAGGAGCCGGGCGACGCGGCGGGCTCCGGAGAAGAGCCGGGCAATATGGAGGACCCCAAGGAGAACCCGAGGGAGGAACTGAGCGACCTCCCCGGGTGCGCACCAGATGCAGCGGTGCCCTCACCTGGGCTGGTTCGGAGCGCTGAGGCGTCCTCCTTGGTACTGGCCAAGCAGGAACAACAGAAACGGGAACAAGAGGCGCCGGGATGGGAACAGGAACCGGCAACACAATCCGCAGCGCTGCCATCTCCCGGATCTGTAGGGGGTGTGGTGGCATCATCTCCCGGAACAGACGGGGGCGCGGCGGCGTCATCTCCCGGATCCGTCCGGGGTGCGGCGGCGTCATCTCCTGGAACAGACGGGGGCGCGGTAGCGTCATCTCCCGGAACAGACGGGGGCGGGGCGGCGTCATCTCCCGGACTGGACGTGGGCGCGGCGGCGCCATTTTGGGGGAGACCTCTCCGCCGGTGGAGCAGGTCCCTCATCATCCCCCGGACTTCTTCCTGTACTGAGGGTGACGAGTCCGGGGTGACGATCGCACACGCCCGCTGCAGGGCGTTCAGGGACTGGGAGGCTTCGGGATTCTCGTGCAGCACCGGGTCTACCGCCAACCTCCACCACAGCTCCTGCAGGGTGAAGAGTTCCTTTACCCAGGTTAGCAGAGAGGCAGTTACCTTGGGCGCTCGGACCGCCGCCAGACCTTCCGGGAACGAAGGTGCTGTAGGGAGGTGCGGGGAAGCGAGAACCGAGTCCGGAGAGCCCGCTGCTTGGCTCTGGCATGGGAGAGGGTCCCCCAGGCACGCAGTGGAGCCTACGAAGATCTCCGGGGAGGAGCCGGAGCATAGCGAAGGGAAAGCCCCAGTTCGGGTTGGTGGCAGCGTCTGCTGTGGCCTGTCCTCGGCATTCCGGACTTCCTCCTCCAAATGTGTGAGGCGGCGCTCCAGCTGCCTCATCTGCTCCGCAGGGGTTCCTGGGGAGATCGCCAGTATACTGTCCCCCAGCTGATCGATTTCCGGGATAAGCGTGTGCTCCTCCTTGAGGTGGAGGTTCCGGAGCAGGTCCTCAAACCGGGTCCACAGGCCGTGAGCAGCTTCTTGGCGGTCATGGGGAGCCGGCGGTTCAGAGACGTGCGACGGTAGGAGGAAGATCTCGTCCTCCTCCTCCTTGGGTATCCGCTGCCAGAGCCAGGCCTCAGCCAAGTAAGGAGGCTCAGCTGGAGCCTGATTACAACTGCTGGGTCGCTTGGTTGGGTCGGGTATTCTGTCATGATGTTGGCGAGATGAACGACCCATAATGCAGGCTGCGAGTGTGAAGCCCCTCACAGGGGTGTTAATTCGGGTAATACGTGGACAAACGGGACCGCAAGCCACAGGAAACATGAACAATACCCGACAAGGGAAACAGGATGCAGACTGACTAAATAACTAAGCCACGCCTGAGGGCAAAACAAGGGAAAAGACAAGCAGGGCGGGGCTGAGCGTGACAGAGAGAGAGATAGATAGATATGTTATTCAATGTTATTCATATCATATTAAGTATGACATCACTCTTAACGTACTAGATAACACTGGATATATGAAATGCAGGTAATGTGTGAGAAATCCCCCCCCACTGCCAGGACTGCGTTGGACGCCCGCCAAGAAAGCATGAAGTCAGCAGCCTCTGCACTTCACACGTTCTGCACTTCACACGTTTTTTTTCCTGCCCCGCAAATGCGTGGTGGCACAGGAAATGCATCTTTTTTGTGTATGACGAGTCTAAGGGATCTCCTTGGGGTGACCAATGATGTGATTCAGAAACTCCGTAGGTCATGGATGATTGTCTCTGTCTCCGTGACGATTCCCGCCAAAACCGCTGCCCAGCGTACCCTGCATATTACACATTCCTCTCCACGATGCAGAAGTGTGAACTAATTTTCTTGGTAGATGATGGTCACTAAGTAGATCAGAATCCCCCAAAGTTAGTGGTACCAGGAAACTCCACATTAGAATTCAGCCACCATTACAGCCATCATTACATATCGTCACTTCAGAAGTGGTTTGATTTAAGACTTCATGTCATATGCACAATAAACAGTTAGGCTATACAAAGAAAATTTTACTCTGTATGGTATTGCACTTGACTAATAACATCAGACAAAAAATTTGAACACAAGTTCGTGTTTACTGTAATGGCTGCAAAAATACTGGATTGAAAACTTGATGCTTGTGTGAAAAAGATCAATTAAGGTTTAAAAATCAAATTACGAAGAAACTGGTTGGATTGCATGGTACCAATCAAGATCAGTATCAGTGTTGCATGCATGAAATCGGTCCTGTTTGCATGGATTGTTGCTGAGTAGGGTTTCAGTGTGTGTGTTAGTGTACTGTAATAGTGTTAAAAACTGTAATTTAACTGTAATTTAGTGTAGTGAAGCTTTATGGTTTTGTGAAATGATTAAAAATGTTGACAAAGAACACAAAAAGTGCAATCAGTCAGTCAGTAAGAGAGTTAGAGTATAACTCTTCATATGAACATCACATGAATCTTCATTGTCAGCATCGTATGATGTCCTGTGTGAAACCACAGATAGACAGACAATCACGCTGCATATATTTACATTGGGTCAGTCAATGTTATAACAGCTTTGGCAATTTTTTCTTCAGCTATGTAAGTAAAATGTGTGTGTAAGCAATCAATGGACCAAGCTGCCTTCACAATCCACCACAGCAAGAAAATTGAGGGTTTTGCAATGTTTGTTTTTTAATGTAATAAATTGCACAGGTGTTGTGAGAGAAACTTGGGGCACTTGGTTAAAACAGACTTACTGGCTTACACAAACAGAATGCAGAGGGCTGGTAAACCAGAAACTGCACGCGAGGAACCTCAAGCAGAGCTCAAGAGCAGATACAGTAGTTGAACATTAAAGATTATGATGCATTAAAGATTAAGATGCCATGCTCAGGGAGGCTGCAGCTGGGCTCTGCACGGGATCTCAATTAGCAGTCTTCTGCTCTGAAGCTGCCATAAGCTTATATCATGCAAAGAATCCCCTTTGAAGAGCCAAGGTTTATTTCCAGTCTCTAATTCCCAATATTTCATAGACCTGCATATGTGCAGCCTGTGATGATTACAAGATTCAATTTTATTTAAAGGGAGACTGGACACTAATTATGCACAGATTTGTAAAATAAACACAATATTTTATAATATGCTGATGAATAACAGGAATAGTTATGCCTATGAACATTCCTATGACCTCATGGTAAACGCAACCCTCCACCCACCAGCAAACTTCCTGTTGCAATTATAAAAAAGAACGTACTGTTGTGTCTCATCACAGCAAATACAAAGAAACACTTAAGGACTCAACATGCTGAAGTACACTATCTACCTGACTGTCCTTCTGACTTACTGCTCGAGTGAAGGAGTCCTGGAGGAGATCCAAAAAGACCTCGATGACCTCAGGAGCAAGCAGTCAGCTTTTTCTATTGTAAGTATATCCTCTTGGAGACATGCCCAGTTTTTCATTGTTAACTCTTACAGTATTTACATCACTTCGGGAACATGGTTCTTGGTTTCACAAAGTGTAAGACAGCTGTGGAATGGCATAAAACAGAAAAATGTCAAAGCTGTCTAAAATCTATTTAAAACTGATTCAAGGTAGTAAACTTGTAACCAAAGGAAAACATTTAAAATGTGTAATTACGGATAGCCTTGGATATTTCTGGCGGAGCCATATGCTGAAAGATGCTCCAGTAGAGATTAAAGTAACCTCCCATGTCTGACTGCTGTGAATCTGAGAAACTGTGCTCCACATTGCTTTCATTTTTATTCTTCTTTTCTAATCTCTAATCTTAAATATTTCTGTTTATCGTTTTCCATTATTTTTCTTTGTATTAAATATTTATTTTGGAGCACAATCCATGAAGCACTTGGAAAAGCATATCGCTATGCACAAGTGCAGTGCATGTTTGTGTGTATTTATAAATCAAAGTTCAGAGGCTAATCGCCTTCGACCTCCTTTCGTAGCCCGCCAACGTCAGTTCACCCAGCAAGTTTATGATGAGAAATTCAGTAAGTATTTACGTGTCTGGCATTTTCTCACTGTTTCGGCAGCATTTCTAAGTTTTTACAGCTTATATGTTGAACTGTTTGTCATGTTCTCCACCTTCCCTTATATCTAGTGCCTCTGCCTGCGACGCTTTCTTAATAACACGAAGTCCATGCTTAACGAAATAACCCCCCAGAACGATGTATCTGATATTTTGAAAAAACTGATAAGTAATATTGACCTGCTGCTGAAGTCCGTCCCCAAGGTGAGTGGCTGTCTGACAAATCTACCGACAAGTGAAATCATCTCCCTCCTATACAGTGCCTTCAGATTTGACATAATGAGCTGGCAGGCTGATTAACTGGTCAATGAGTATAGGGAGTGCCTAGTCACTGAAATGTTTTCTTTGCTCTTTTGGCAGAGCCCGCGGAACTGTATCAGCACGTTGCCGCTGAAAGGAAAGAGGTCTCTGTCCCAGCATATTTTTAACAGCACCATAAAGTACATCCAGAACTGGAATGAGCAATGCAATCTGTGATGGGACATATTTTGAAGAAGCAAATTGCTTGTTGGTTTCTTAAATTTTTTTAAGGAATATACTGTCATTTTACTTTTTATTGTATTTATTATTTAATATTTGCTTAATTTATTATTAAATTATTTTTTTTTATGTTTGCTGAATTGGAAAATGAAAATTTCTACCACTGTGTGTGCATAATTTAAAAAATAAATAAGCATTTTTGATAAAGACTTGTTCAGGTATAGGCCAGTGGCCAGAAATTTATTTGGGGCTGCGGGGGTGATAGTGTTCAAACCTATAATTTGACTAGGTGACTATGTGCCTGCCTCTATACTCTTGATCTTTAGGAGAATCTACTATAAAAGATCTGAAATGTGATTTGATTGAAATGACTTCCTCTGGAGTAATTCTCCTGGTTGTTCTGGGAGATACTGGTGTAACCCCTGTGAAAATAAGGGTACTCAAAATGGATGTAGCGGCATGTTGGCACCTTAAGGTGGCGCGCTGGGTTCGTACATTTTTTTTGTTCCTCTTTCTTTTCTGCCGGGTTATGTGTCCTGTGAACGTGCTCTCGAAGGAGCTACCGATGGTCGATATGAAAACGGTACAAAACTGCCATAAAATCCTGATTATTTGTAGAAAGGTTTAGTTTATTAAAACGTACACTGTGATCACACAAAAGAGGCAGTTTAGTGAATTGAAACTTGGTGTTTGAAAGATGTTTTTCCTAAACAAAACCAGTTTTGGAGTATCAGAGTATCTAATGTTTGGTACAAATGGTATCATAGTTATGATAATGTTTAGTGTTTCTGATGAGGATGCTAGTGCTTTCCCTCTGTGGTGGTACCTACTGTATCAGTGTGAAATTTTAGAGATGCAGACATCACTGCTTAGCTGTCACGACACGCTAGCTTAGTTAGCACTTATTTTGTTAAGCATTGTGCTGTGAATTAACAATAGTGGTAATAAAACCGTATTGTGGAGCATTAAACACTATTATAATTCATATTCACCTTGAATTTTCAAATAAATTAATAATATTATCATTTATATTCATGTAGATATTAAAAAGCTGAAAAAAGGTTAATAAGATATGCTATTGTTTAAAAGAGATAAGAAATTCATGTATTTAAAATACCACTTGTATTGCGATGTGCAACCTTCATCTCATTATAATGGGTACATTTACAAATAATTCATTAGTTATAATGTGTGTAATACTAATTGTTACTGCAATGTGATTAATTTCATTGTAATCAAAGTGCATCCTTTGTTATTAGTTGCTCAGATTGTAAGACGATAAGCAGTTAATAAGGTGTCATGTTAGATATAGAAAGAGAATAGATGCCAGACTATTCTGCAGAATTTGTGTAGAATGTATTTTTTTTAACTACCTGGTGAAATTTGGAGGATTCAGATGGAGATTGTGGACGAACGTGAATGCGGTGTGGCCAACCGTAGGATTGTCCCAGAAGAACCTGACCAGCTCGATTCATTCCTTTAGACACCAGATAAGATCTTACACCCTCTGTCACCTCTATGCAGGTAGAAATAGGCACAACAGTAGTACAAACAGTATACACACTGACCAGGAACTGGAAGCTCTTGGATCAACTCACCCACTTTAAGGAGCTGAACCAAGAAAGAATTTCCTTTATTCTTGTTTATTATTTTAAAGAGCTTTTCATTTTATTTAAATCCCTCTGTGCAAAGTTATTGCTATTGCATTACAAGGCAATACAATTCAACAACTGAACACATTCAGCAACTGTTCAACTTATCAGCTATTCTTGTGACTTGTCAAAGCATAACTCTTTCCAAACTCAGGTGGATGTGGTGCCTTTATCCTTATCAATGTAGGACCAGGCGAGCTACACAGAAACTTGGCAAGCCAGCCAGGAGAGATTTTCAGCAATTTGTTCTTTTAAAGTTGAACAGTTTGACACTTTTGTTGAATTGCCTCTGTAACCATTTATACCACCCATGTAGGCTACCTTGTTACTACAAAATATGCCTAAAATATGGATGTAATTCAATCTGAAAATGTCAAGGTACCCAATTCTGTCCTAGTAGGTGAGTTAATTGGTGATGAGGTAGACAATGATGTTACAGAGTACCTAGGGCAATTTGGTTCTATTGGAAGAATAATTAAGGTAAATACTGATGAAGCCCGGTTTAAAGGCTCAGCCATTGTAGCATTTGCAATAGGTGAACTTATGATAACTGAGTTGGCTAAAATTCGGGGGCCTGCTATAAGTCATTATGCAGCTGAGTCTGATGTATCATTTGCAAGCCCAAGCTCGGAGTCTGCTAACAATACAGACTAAGTTGAGCAAGCAGTTCCTGAAAGTCAGCCTCCTGCTAAAATAGTTATTAGTTTGGTTCACTCCAATGAACAAGGGAGCATCACCCTTAAATAACCAGCAAACCATTCACTTCTGAACAGCTCACCACTCCCAAGGTCCAGAAAGTAGTGGTGGAGCATGTTATTAAAAGCAGTCACTTGTCTTCCCAGTATCACAGTCATGTCAAACTTAGCTCTTTTTCAGGAAAAATTCTTTGGCCGTGTTCAGATTCCAACTATGACACGTGGTGCAACAGTGTTGAGTTTTTCCTCACAGATGCTGCTGTGTCTAGGAAACACACTGTCTGAAAGGTAGTTGAGCGGCTTCGTCTGCGCACCAGCCATACTGTAAAACATCTTGGGCCTAAAGCGTTCCCTCATGACTACCTTTGCCTATTCGACTTTGGCGTATGACACTTGATGATGCGGATGAGCTCTTTGCATGGTTCCTGAACATGAATCAGAACTTGGGTGAGAAGCCTTCAAGCTATTTGCAGCAACTACAGACTGCCTTGAGTAAAATCACAAAAAGAGGCGCCTTTGCTGCTAGTGACTGCTAGTGATTTCCAGCTGCTCTAGCAGTTTTGTAGAGGCTGCTGGAATAATGCCTTAATTACTAATTTTCTAACTTACTACTTATGATGCGTACAGAGTAACACCGGCAAGCTGCTACTATAAGTCCAGCCAGAAGAAACAGCATTTGGGGCTTCCCAATCCCAAAGCTCAGACTGATGTTCTTACACTGGATGCCACTGATGACATAGATTTTGAAACTACTGCAGAATGGTCATCTTCAACTGATGCATGTAAGCTGGAAAGGAAGTTTGCAAAGTTACAAGCCCAGATAGCATCCCTGATAGCATCCCTAAGTACCAGTTAAAACCAGGCCCCTGCCAAGCTAAATAAGAGATCAAAGTCCAAAAGTAAGGCTGACATTGAGGGAAACCCCTCACACTCAAAACTCACAAAGCATCTTCGCCTAGGCTATTGTTTCAGGTGCAGGGTGGACAGCCACATTGTGCCATCCTGCAGCAATGAGTTATACCCTGAGCTAGTTGAGAGGAACCATACGGAGTTCAAGCAAAAACAACAGGCCTGGGAGAAACAAAATGAGCAACATTTAAACTGAGCTCAGTTTCTGAGGTGGGTCTATCAGGAACTGACTGTAAGCATGAATGGCCCAAAGTGAAACAACAAAATAAATCATCCAGCCAACTTACTGAATGGGCTTTTAGGACAGAAATGTAATGCTAATGTAACAGTGCCAGGAGTCCGCTGTAATTGCCTCCTTGACACTGGGTCTCAAGTAACTGTGGTATCTGCTTCCTTCAATGACAGTAATCTGTCAGAGTACCTTATTCAACCCATTGATGTTTTGTATGTAGAAGGTGCTAATGGGCTATATGGGTCAGCCTGAAGTTCCCAAAGAGCTTTGTTCAAAATGAGCTGGAAGTTTTTACTTTGGTGTTAGTAGTTCCGGACTTGCGCAGTTGTAGAGACCTATCTGTACTGATTGGAACAAATGAACTTCTACGTCTTCTACGATAAACACTGTCATGGCAATCGACCAAATGACTCATCTTCTATTCATAACTATAGACTAATCCTTTGCACACTTACGCCAAGGAAAGAGGTGAGTTCAACAGGAAGAATAAGCTTAATGACTTGCAAGAAAATTACAGCAAGTGGTACCTGCTCAAGGGAGAGTTCTTCTTGAAAGGTATGCTAAAGCCAATGCAGCCAGCGAGTGCGCAGTTATTGAATAACTAACAACATCTGCCTTGCCTGGGGGAATTCTTGTAGAGAGCTGCTTGATCACTTTTCCTAAGCAGAATCTTCACAGGTTATGTGTGTGGGTTAGGAATGTAGCCGAGCATGATGTAGTACTCCATTTGAATTGTGTCATTCCTGAGCTGTATACCCCTCAGGTGATCTATGACAACTTGCTTGCTTCAAATAGCAGGGCTGAGACTGTGAAATGTTATACTGTCACTTCTCAGCCAGAAAATGAACCTAACCTGTCAAATATAACATTTTGGTGATTCTCCTCTCCCTAAAAAGTGGAAGGATACGGTAACTCAGAGTCGAAACGGTTATGCTGATGTATTTGCCCACCATGACCTGGACTTTGGCCATGCATCTAAAATGAAACATAAACTCAAAAGTTGAAACTCTTTTTCAATCAAAAGTCCGGGCCAATTCACCTTAACGACTATGAAGCTGTAAAGGAATATCTGCAAACTCTCCCTGACGCGAATCCGAGTCACCTTGCTCTTCTCCAATCATTGTGGTTCGGAAAAAGAGTGAAGCCTGTCTTTGCATGGATTATCATAAATTAAATGCACTAACAATAAGAGATGCATATGCGCTTTCCAGCCTAGAAGATGCATTTTTCGCCCTTACTGGGTCCAAATGGTTTTGGGTCATGGATTTCAAGTCTGATTACAACAAGATTGAGATGGAGGAATGAGATAAGCCTAAAACCACTTTCATGTGTCCCTTAGGGTTTTATGAGTTTAACTACATGCCCCAGGGCATCTCCAATGCTCCTAGTACTTTCCAATGATTAATAAGTATATGTAAGTCTTAATCTGAAGGAAATACTAGTGTAGTGTCATAGTATTCTCCAGTACATTAGAGGAGCATGAAAGGAGATGTTCTCCGGCAGTTGTGAGTAGGGTTATCACAATACTACAATTCCAAACGCAATACTGATACACAGGAAGATGCTCCACACCAAAACAAATAGCCACCCAGCAAAAATGGCAACAATATTTTTAGGTTGCCTATTGTTTTGCTATTAGCCATACCCGCTACTTTAAAGATAACTTAGCAGACAGTTGATGTGGCTGTCGGCCAATCTGCTAATAGTTAAACAGCTAACGTTAATGTGAACACTGACTAGGTTAACATTTATGATAACCGATTAGTACTTCATTGTTGTTGAAACGGAAGCTTTACTTACCTCTCAAAATTCCTCATAAAGACCAGGGTGCTTCACCAAGTTTGTTGTTCTACTCTACATTGTCACCACAATATCAATTAAGGCGCTTTTCGGTACTTTTGGTATGGAAACTTTCAGTACTTTCGCTTTTCCACTGACCTCCGGTCGAAGTCCAGTACCAAAAATCAGTTGGGGTACTTCTTTGGTACTTCGGTACTTTGGGGCATAACTTGAAGATAACCCTACTCACAACTGCCGGAGAACATCTCCTTTCATGCTCCTCTAATGTACTGGAGAATACTAAGATCTTGGTGATCTTGGATCATGTAGCCTAGAAAATTAAGGGAGTGGACATGGAATTCGCACTTCTCCCCCTTCACGTATAACTGGTTCTCCCGGAGGCGTTGTAGTACCTG
>JAODKL010000314.1:0-10334 GCA_026780765.1 Petrocephalus schoutedeni
GGTTTTCTGTCCTACCTGGCTTCTGATGAGCCACAGCTGTTCTCAGGTAAATCCCAGGAACAGGTGTGGCTCATCAGGAGCCAGGTAGGACAGAAAACCTCCTGGGTAGTAGCTCTCCAGGCCCGGAGTTGCAGACCCCTGCTATAGACTATTTTACAGATTCATCGATTAATCAAAACAATTAATTTTTCTTTAGAGAATCAAATTGCCTGTTTAAGTTAACTTTATTTTATTTTATTCAATGATGCATTGTGAATTGGTTAGAAATTTATATAAATGTGTGATGATTCAATCCATTTGAGATTAATAAAAAATTAATTGCAATGCTCTTTTTAAATGGCACAGGGTGTAATCTGCATGTTTTTTTTGTTTTTGTTATAAGAACTAAATAATCTGTATGGGCAATTCCATGAAAAGTGAGCCCAGACAGTGAAATTATGAACATGCAAACTTGACTTATCAATTATTTCTGTAATAAAGTGCATAACCTGTACTTTCAGGAAGTGTATGGATATACATGTGCCTGAAATCCTGCATGTTTTAAAACCGATCACAAACATCTCAATGTAATTATTAACTTTAGTGCAGAAAAATTACCATTGAATTTCTATAGATTGTTATATTATAAAAAGACTTTGTTTTCCAATATTGCCAGTAGTCTGTTGGCTCATAGGCTCATTATATGCTATGAACACTCAGATGCACAAACTGTCTCAGTTCACATGGGCAAAATGTGCTTTTAAGTGCAGATGATAAACTGTAACCTCCATAACATTCAAGTGATTAAAATAAATCTGCTCAATAATTAAGAGCTAAATATGACTGTGTCCTTGGTTTATAAGCTAGACCTATGAGACTAATAAGACAAAGTACAAATCTTAGTGTTTCAGCAGGCTCATGGACCTATCAGCGTTACTGAGGTTAGGTATATGTTGTTATGGAGGTTATAGTAACGTTTGTTTAGTGCTCAGTCATGTTTCTGACCAAATGGTTCATGAAATCATGAGTTCATTGCTCAAGACTACATGTCTTGTTCACCCAAAGGTATTTACTTATTTTTGCTTTTCATGGTTTAATATTCTTTGCTGCTTTAGGCAGCCATCTTTAGTCAGACATGTTAAACAAATATTTTTAAATCGTCTTAAATAGTTTTTATGTTAGGTGCTTCAATTGTATTTTTGCTTTAGCAAAGGTATTTAGGGACTTAATAATACTTTATATATTTAAATTTGAAAAAGCACCATGTAAACACTGAACTTAGTACCTACCATGGATATTGGGTATATGATATATTTGAATATATTGTATTCTGTTACAATTTAGTTCTGAACATGCTGTTGCTATTATGCTTTGTTCACCTGTCTATTTTCAATGGTTCACAAGTTGTGTGAGCCAAATACGGACTTCCATGAACGTTTGTCATTTGCGTCCATCAGTGACATTTCAGTTCTATCATAAGTCACAGCAATACCTACGTGGAATTGTTGATGACCTCAATGACTACATCTTAGTTAAGACACCACTTAGGAATACTAGATTGCAAGTCATTTACTTTGTTTTAAACGTTGTTTGTTTTGAAATGTAACCTCTGTAACAACAGGTAGTATCCATAAGCTGACATTTATATAGCTTTTATTAGCTTTATGAATAATGTTTATTACCAGAAAGAGCAACTGTTTACCAGTTATTTGTGCATGACTCCAAATTAGCACAAAATGCCTGAGAACATGTTCAGCAACTCAGACGTCATGAACAGCTACGTCAGTTACTTTCATATTAGATTGTAACACCATGTGGTCATTAAAACTTTGAATTTATGTGCCAAAACTGTCACATGCACATTTACAACTGAACAAATAAACAAAGTTATAAGAATCGCATGAGATTTAGGGGTTTGGGCATCTCTGTACTCCAACATTTTGCATGTGTAACCTCCGTAACACATTGTGTAACCTCTGGAACATTGTTGTGGCCCTAATTTGTCAATGAAACTGTGGTATTAACTGATACACTTGTAATAGGTATGTTTTATAGACATTTTTTGATATAGAGAAATGTTCAAAAATACAGTACATCTTCATAATTCACAGACTTGGATGTGTATACTCTGCTGGAAAATGCCCGTTTGTGCAATGTAACGTCTGTAACTCCATTAATATCCTGACAGCAGACGCATGTGACTTGCTACTTAGAAATTTTATGTATTATTGTTAACTGCCAGGAGGGGCCTACTTTTTTTTAGCAAAGACTGCCTAGTATATAAAATATCTATGTATCAAAGTGTGCAAATGTAACATCCGTAATTCTGGAATTGCCCATATATTTGGCGTATCCTTAAGTTTTTTTTCAATTCAGTTACTGCTACTGGTTTGGTACATCATGGGAGCAATAAGCACTGAAGTTGTGGTGAAGAGAGGGACAGCTCAGAGAAGATATTGTGGTTAAACAAGGTAAAAATACATCCATGGTGTGGTGGTACTTTTTGCAGATTAAAATATAGTTTTCATCTTTATTCAGTTTTAGTTTATAATAACAACACTGGTCCCAACAAGCCCAACATGCATGAACCCACACACCATCAGTCAAAGTAGAATGTGGCCAAATTCTAGCTTAAACATTTTCACAAACCTTATTCAATGGAGGTTCTATGTTTACCAGGCAGATGACTTAATGAGTGTATTTAGGAAGGACAAAGGATGTTAAAAAGCACACTATAGTCATAGTAACTTGGTAAACATGAATAGATAAGACTTCCAGTGGTTTTGCCTACTCTGATGGTCCATCATCCAGAATAGCGCCTGTATGTTTTCTCCTAAGGTGCTACTGCATAGCGTTCGTGCTGCTGTGGTACGTCACTGAAACTTGTGTACAAACCACCTTTCTATTTAATGATAATTTGAACTATTCCCATAATCACGTAGTGATATTAAAGGAAAACATTTGTTAATGCTTGATAATGAATTGAAGTTTTTGTAATTAAAGGTAATTTCATTAAAATTAAAAAAAGATGCATCAATTTCAAAATATTGATGTTGACGTCATCGACTACGTTGGCTAATAGCCGCAGCACTAATCCTAACAAGGCTAAAGTAAATTTCATTATTTTAGCCATTGACTGGCAGAAGGTGGCTCTGAAAGCAGCGCTTTCGGGCCTTAAAGCAGAAGTTTTGGAGCATTTTAAATTTAAAAACTTGACCTTAATTGCAAATTTCCACCTAAACCCCTTTCAGACTGGGTTAGTTTTACCTAGGGAGGTTTGGTAAGTGGTTTCTAAATTTGACTGGCCGGTTCTGATGGGATAAGAATCATTACAGCACATAATGCTGCTTATATTTATCAATGGCTAACCTTGCATTGCTAGGTGAGTCCCTCAAACTTGAAAGTTTTCTTTTTAATTTTTAATGTGGATTAGTCCCAAACTGAGGCTTTCATTGTTTATTTTGACTCACAGTTGCTATGCTCCATATTCATTCTGTCATATTGCCGGGTAGTTGACAAGGCAAATTTTAATCATTGCTTTTTTTTTAATCAAGTTTAATTGACTCATTGTAACAGCTCTATAGTCTTCATCAGACTGTTAAGAAACATTGCTTTTAATAATCATTTTCCTATTTATATATTTGGCTGAATGAATTCGTTATATATTTGGCTGAATGAATTTGTTGTTGGTAATTCTGTTTCTTGCGAAACACAGTCTGCCCCAGGATGAGCAGGGCATAAGGCAAGGCTCACCCTCTGATAATGTTTTTCTTTTACTTATTATTATTATTATTTTGAGGTGAAAGTATAGGCTTGTGCCATATTTTCAGTTAAATAGTTTTTATGATCAAAAAATCCATCCACTTAAATGGTCATTACTAACAACACTGTTCTGAAACTGTATGATTTAATAATCATATAATGTAAAATAATGTTGATAAAGCTTTTAAAGAAATGCTTTTTTTAAAACCCAAAGTCATTACTAACTTGAAACAAAATGTACACATTTGTAATTGTCTATTTATATTCCAAGGTATTGAACTTTGCACTTTAATGAACCAAAAAATATCAATGGTATATTTTTTCTAAATGGCTAATGTTGATCTCCCTCCACGTAGACAGCGACACATCAAAAATAATTGAATAAAATACTATATATATAATGAAACTTCCCTTCTAACATGTACATTTTGTACTGTGTTGATGCAGCATAAAAATATGTCTATTTGAGTTTTTTAAACGCATAGATTTATGCCACGCTCATTTTGTACTGTCTAGAGAGTAAAAAATGCCATGTGGAGATGTATTTTTTCTCGCAGTGTATACCCCGATGGCATTCCATACACTTTCTCCTCTATTGTGCTTGGGAACTGTTCGGTCGGAACAGAAGTTTATGCTCTTCTGTTTTGCGGAGCCCTGTTTACCGGAGCATTTCTACATTCCCATTGGTCATCGCTCATTGTCATAAAGTTGACTGGGCCTCAACTTCATTTTGATGCTCTTGCCATTTTATGAAGCAGTGTATATACATATTATATATAGATATTACACTTGTCTTGTTTTGTCCTGCATTTCACTTTGTATCCCCATTTTCTTTATGCTTTGTTGCTGAATTTCTGGTATTGTCATAATATAATTCATTTGTGAACTTTAATACCCAATCCACTACCTAATTATGAATGTTTCTCTGGATAAGTGAAACCCCCTGTATGCTTCTTTCGGGTCTGTGATATTGAATTACCATCTCACAAGGGGCTTACCAATATAAAAATTTTGCCTCCAATACTGATATTTTATATTATCAAAAATTATACATCAGTAATTAATTGGGTGAGCGGCCAGACTGTGCGACTCTCATTGAGCTTGATGATGATTAACAGTAGTGAATATGTGACCCCGCCCGGATTGAGGAGACTGGGGCATCACCCTAGAGCCAGGCTTGGGGGTTGGGGGTGTGGCTGGTTGCTGGGCCTCTACTCATGGGGTCCGGCCACCAGGCTTGGGGGGGGGGGGTGGCTTGTGGCTGGGCCTCTTCTTATGGGGTCCGACCAGCATAGCCCAAAGAAAGAACTTGGGTCTGCCCTCCTGTGGGCCCACCCCCTGCAAGGGGATCAGTAGGGATCGGGTGTAATGTAGATCAGGTGGCAGCCAAAGGCAGGGGCCTCGGAGGACTGATTGTCGTCTCCAAAATCTGGCTGTAGGAACATAGATGGTGACCTCTATTGTGGGAAAGGAGCCTGAGCTGGTGTAGGAAGTAGAGTGATAACACCTCAGTATAGTCAAGCTCATCTCAGCACATGACTCGGGCTTTGGAGAGGGGCTATACTCTATTTCACTCTGGAGTTGCCCTTGGTGAGAAATGCCGGGCAGGTGTGGGACTACATATAGCCCCCTGGTTCGGCACCAATATATTGGAGTTCATCCTGGTGAACAAGAGGGTCGCCTTTCTTCCATTTGGAGGGTGGGCTCTGACTGTTGTGAGTGCATATGCACCAAACGCCAGTTCAGAGTATCTAGCCTTCCTGGAGACCATTGATGGGGATCTGAAAGGCGCCCCCACTGGGGACTAGATTGTTCTGCTGGGAGACTTTAATGCTCACGTGGGTAATGACAGTGAAACCTAGAAGGGTGTGATTGGGAGGAATGGCTTGCCTGATCTGATCCCGAGTAGTGCTCTGTCATTGGACTTCTGTGCTAACCACTGTTTATCCATAATGAACATCATTTTTGAACAGAAGGGTGTTCCTAAGTGCACCTGGCACCAGAGCACCTTAGACTGCAGTTTGATGATCAGTTTAATGTGATTGTCGGATCTGCATCCATATATTCTGGACACTCAGGTGAAGAGAGTAGCTGACCTGTCATCTGATCAACACTTGGTGGCGAGTTGGATCAGAAGGTGTGGAAAGTGTCGGATAGTTCTGGAAGACCCAAATGCATAGTAAGGCTGTGCTGGGAGCATCTGGCAGGGAGATGATCAATTCACGCCTACAGCAGAACTTACCTTCCCTTACATCCGAAGGGAAGCTGGAGACATTGAGCCTGAATCAAACATGTTCTAAGCTTCCATTGTTGAGGTAGCAGTATGGAGCTGTGGTGTTATGATTGTTGATGCCTATTTTGGTGGTGATCCCCAAACCTGGTGTTGGACACAAGCACTAAAATGAGCTGTCAGGCTGAAGAAGGAGGCATTTCTGGCTTGGTTAGCTTGTAGGACTCTAGAAGCAGCTGAAAGGTACTGGCAGCCTAAGCAAAATGTGGCTTTGGCAGTTACTGAAGTAAAAACTTTGGGTGTGGGAGGAGCTTAGTGTAGGCCATGGAAAATGACTTTTGGTCAGCCTTCTGGCAAACAGTCAGGCAAGTGAGGAGGGGGAAATAGGGCTTTACTCATGTTCTTTTCAGCTGGGATGGAACCCTGTTGATCTCAAATGAGAATATAGTCAGCCCATGGAAATAGTACTTTGAGGACCTGTTAATCTTTTAGTTTTTGCTCATCAATAGGGTTGAGGTCACTGAAGTAGTCAAAAAACACTTTGGTGCTAATCATAGATGTTTTTCTGAATAAGTGAAATCCCCTGGAAGATTCAAGGGGTGGATGAGGTTTGCCATGAGTTCCTCCTGAAGGCTCATGTTGTCAGGCTGTCTTGGCTGATGTGTCTCTTCATCATTGCGTGGAGGTTGAGAACTGTGCCTTTGGATTGGCAGATTGGGGTGGTGGTCCCAATCTTTAAGAGAAGGAAAACCTTCAGAGGGTGGGGTATGGGATTTGTTGTTACAGGACATTAGGTCCCTACTTAACTAGAGCAAGAGTGTGGTTCACATTGCCAGCACTAAGTCAGGCCATTGGGTGTCAAGTAGGGCTGAACGATTTTAAGAAAATATCAAATTGCAATTTATCTGACAATCTATTACGATTGCGATTTGATTAGCGATTTATTTTATTTATTTCTTTTATTATTCAGTTTAGTACTCACTAAACTGAGTCCCTGAGGCCCTGTCAACTTTATGGTAATGAGCGATGACGCGGTTTGAAGGCAACCAATGGAAATGTAGAAATGCTCCGCTAAACAGAGCTCCGCAGAACACAAGAGGGTAAACTTTTGTGCTGACCCAGCAGTTCCCAAGCACAATAGAGGAGAAAGTGTATGGAATGCCATCGGGGTATACAGTGTGAGACAAAATGTCTCCACATGGCATTTTTTACTCTCTAGGCACAGTACAAAATGCCCGTGGCATAAATCTGTGTTTAAAAAAACTCGTATAGACTTATATTTTTATGCTGCGTCAACACGGTACAAATGTACATGTTAAAAGGGAAGTTTCAATACAAAGATATAGTATTTTATTAAATTACTTTTGACGTGTCGCTGTTTGTGTGGAGGGACATAAATTGAAATGAGGCATAGACAAAAATATTTGTTTTCGTGAAAGGAAAGCAACTCACATAAATATTTTGGCGCTATAGGATTTAAAACGATGCGAATCATCGGTAATTTTAATGCTATTCTTTTCACTCTTGCAGGCAGGAAGAGCGAATGCTGATGCTCGCACTCTTGCAATGTGAACGCAGCATCAGAGCAGTTTCTAAATAATTTAAATAATAAACTTTTTACTGATCATATGATTGCTGTTACCAGATTATGCCACGTTCTTTTCAGCCCGGTCGCTAGCTAACAGAGTAAAGTGATTGTACTTTTACAGGCACATTTTAATTGTCACGTTTGCAAACGTTGCAATTTGAGGTATAAGTTACAGCCTCAAGTGGAGGGGTTGAGGTATCTCACGAGTTAGGGGAAAAAGGAAGTGGAAGATCGACAGGTGAATTAATGGGGTGTCATCAGTAATCAGGGCTCGCAAAATCACTAGCCCGACATCCCGGGGCTATTGTCTTCCAGTCGGACTACCAAAATCTATCTCAGCCTAGCCCGTCGGGCTATCATAGGAAAGGAAAATATGTGTCAATGCTTTTGCATTCTTTCACAAATGTAGCTGGGTAATTGTCATTATTGGGCATCGATGAGCCACTGTCAATATGTGAAATATTGAAATCGCGTTTGAATTCGCGCTTTTTTACGTTCACTTTCACTTTGCGATCGCGCAATATTTTACTTTAAAAATAATCTTTTTTATTCAGGCTACTTAAATTTATTTTGGGCTACCAAAAACTGAAGAGTACCTACCAGGGATTTTGAAATTTTGCGAGCCGTATGTTGTATGTAGGGGTGGGCGATATGGCAAAAATATCATATGATTTTTTTTTTCAGGCAGGATCTGGTAACAAGACGGAAAAGAACACGCTGAGCATACTCTTTCAGGTCTTTTCTTTTGAGGTGACTAAAAAGGTGCAAACCTTATCTTTACTTTATCTTATCTGTTGCGAATAACTTTCCAGCCTATCGGTTTTGGAAAAATCGAACAAGTTCCATATTTCAGTTGTTGAATTCAGCTCTTCCATGACATCCATGCTGCCAAATAGGGAACGCACAACACGCAACACATTGCATGTGTGAGGATGAGAGCATGAAAGGGGGAGAGGAAGAAATCCAAGGGACAATCTATTATTTGTTATTACTGGTTTATTGGTGTGTCGAAATGGACTTGGCTGACAAATCAACTTCAGATGTGTGTATGAGCCATAGAGCTGCAACTGATAGAATGTGCACTGTAGCACGATACTACCAGTCTCTCCCAAAAGGGAGTTCATGCAGACATTTTAGTAATCTGCTTATGTTCTAATACCATCAAAGCACTCACCTCTAGCTGTCGTGTCACTGTAAAGAGAGAGCTGAGCTGGAAAGCAAAGCTGTTGTTTTACTGGTCAATCTACGTTCCTATACTCACGTATGGTTGCAAGCTTTGGGTATTGACTGAAAGAATGAGATCGCAGATACAAGTGGCAGAAATGGGTTTCCCTCGCAGAGTGGCTGGGCTCAGCTTTACAGGTAGGGTGAGGAGCTCAGACTTTCAGAAGGAGCTTAAGTAGAGCTGCTGTTCCTCCGCATCAACAGGTTCTGGTTCAGGTGGTTTTAGCATCCATCTAGGGGAGTTATCTTGGACATGCTCAACAGGGAGGAGACCCTGGGGCACACTCAGGACACGCTGGAGAAATTTTCACTCAGCTGGCCAGGGAATGCTTTGGTATTCTCCTGGAGGAGGTCGCTGGGGAGAGGGAGGTCTGGGGATCCCTGCTTAGACTGCTGCCCCCTTGACTCGGCCCCAGATAAATGGCAGGCAATGAAGTGATGGAGGGATTAGGGTTGCACAATATCACATCGCAATGTACTTGTGATTATATAGCTTAGATTATACATTTGCCCAGATGGCTGCTTTCTGGTACTATGCAGGCATTTACTTATGCCCACAATTTGGTAAGCAGATTAGTAGTATGACTAAAATATTAATGAGATGTGTATCGTGATGCCCAAAAGTTAGGAATCTGTATAAATTCGTCCTATCCTTATGTTTATTAAATTTGGTTAGTGGAGCACACCACATATTACTGTTATGGTAAATCATGGAAGCGATAAGCACTGAAGTGGTGGTGAAGAAAGGGACAGCTCATAAGTAACATAAGTAAACATCTGTATAGTGCTGAAAAGCTGGCGGACGGCCAAATGGTTCATTGTCTGTACGTTTTTGGCCACGTGAGCTGAAAATTTAAAGGGAATTTGAGAAAATGCCTTGTTCATTGCAGAGGTCAGAAGAGAATGACCAAGCTGATAGAAAGACAACAGTAACTCAACCATTGTGACATCCAGTCTCAGAACGCACAACACGTCAATCCTTGAAGCAGTGGGCTACAACAGCAGAAGACCTCTGTCAGCTAAAAACAAGAAGCTGAGGCTACAGTGGGCATGGGCTCATCCACATTGGACAATGGAATATTGGAAAAATGTTGCTTGATTAGATGAGTCTGTTTTTGCTGCGACATTCAGATGGTATGGTCAGAATTTGGCATAAACAACATGAAACCATTGGTCCATGCTGCCCTGTATCAACAGTTCAGGCTATTCAGGTGTTTGTGTAATGGCATGGGGGAAATTTTCTTAGCACAATTTGGGCCCCTTAGGTACCGATTGAGATTTTGTCCATCCCTTTATGACCACAGTGCACCCAGCTTTTAATGACTACTTCGGGTAGGATAACGCTCCATGTCACAAAGTTCATTCAAATTTCAGACTGGTTTCTTGAACACGAGTTCAGTGTACTCAAATGGCCTCCACAGACATCAGATCTCAATCCATTGGAACACCTGTGGGATGAGGTAGAATTAGGGATGCACCGATTAGAATTTTCTTGGCGGAACCCGATTGCCATTTGTTTTGTAAGTGCGATCGGCCGATACTGATTTTTTT
>JAODKL010000315.1:0-12451 GCA_026780765.1 Petrocephalus schoutedeni
GCCATGTAGGTTTGGATTTTTTTTCTCCCTAAATAATAAAAACCATCATTTAAAAACTGCATTTTGTGTTTACTTGTGTTATCTTTGACTAATCGTTAAATGTGTTTGATAATCAGAAACATTTTGTGTGATAAACATGCAAAAGAATAAGAAATCAGGAAGGGGGCAAATAGTTTTTCACACCACTGTATTTCTTATGTTCTTAAGGGGCTTACCTGTCTGCATGGGGTGGTGTGGACCCATGGGATGATGCATGGAGGGATATCCTGGGGCTGGATGCCCATGCATACCTGGTGGAGGCCCGGGGGGGATGGGAGGGCCAGAGGGGTGACCACCATGTGGCTCATACTGCTGGCGAGCCTTCATCTCGGCGTACCTGAGCTGCTCCATGTGGAAGGCTTGGCGCTCTGTCAGCAGCTGCTGTCTCTGCAGCTCCAGCTGTGGGTTAAGGAGGGTTAGTTAGCTGTGGGATAAGGAAGGTTATACTGGGTTGAACTGACAATTGTAGGGTCAAATCCCAGGGGATTGAGCACTGTACTTGACTTAAACTGCTTGGTAAATAAGCAAATATTAAAACAGTCACGTGGGGTGCAGGAGGACATCATGACAGGACACCAAAGAACAGGATATCTGGGTCTCCTAGCCACGGAACAGAGAGGGTGAGCGGCCACTCACTCAAAGAAAATGCTGAAACTCAGGTCAGGGGTGTCCACTACCATTGATTATAACAGAGCACCGAGGCCATCGCTGAACAGCACAACACCCCAGAGGAGCTCCGGCGATTACATCATGCAACCGACCTGGTATCAGGTCCCAGTTCGGCCACATGGGGGAAACAAGCATACCCATAAAGCTGATGGGGGAGTGGGGCAGGGGGGGCGCACTGCAGAATCTGCCCAGGAGGCCTGACATGTGCCGGGGGGCCTGCAGGGTCGGTTGGAGTTCGCATACACACCGCTTCCTTCTCTCTGTCCATGATGGTCTCCAGCTCTTCGAAGTGCCTCAGCTTGATCTCCAGCTTCTTCATCTGCGTCTCCACCAGCAAGGCGACCAGAGATTTGATCTTTCGCTCCTCCACAGCAGCCAAATGCTTCAAAGTAGAAGGTAATGGGTCATTATGAGATCCATTAACAATCAAAGATGAGAAAGGTAGCAGTGCATCCCCTTCAAACCTAGGTTGGGTCTTCCACAACCTGACAGGCCTGGGTCAGTGTACTATGAGTGCGGTTTGAAGGCGACAGCCAAGCCAACATGCTAGTGCGAGACGCTGCGGGTGGGGTGCCTACCTTAGCCTTGGTGGCTGCAGAGGCCAGAGCTGCGGCTGCTGCTGTGGCAATGTTCCCCTCTCCGACATCATGCACCAGCTTCTTCTGGCTCTCCTCTTCCTCCACCTCCTTGGGACCTTCGGAGGTGTCCATGGCGTCGTCCTTTTCTTTATCTAAAGTGCCAAAAAAAAACATGGTGAAAGTCCACCCTTTAAATTGTTTAGCAGCACAACAGCCCACAACTGTAAAGTTGATTAGAAGGTTTTCAGTTCGAGGCCCTCCTAGGAGCTGCTACCTGAAGCCTTGCCTTCCTCGGCTCTCTCGCTCTCTCCCTCCTCTCCTCCTTCACTTTCTTCCTCTCTGTCAGCTGGCGGCTCAGGTGCCTCACTCTTCATCCGTTCTCCCTCTGCTGATTCACCCGGTTTCTCTCCCTCAGCCTGGTGCAAAGCAGCTGTCAGTTAAGGTGGGTGGGGCTGTGGGGGATGGGGTTTGGGCAAACTGAAGCAGGGCACGCACCTTGTCAGCTGGCTGAGACTCAGAGTCAGTTTCCATCTTCTCAGGGTCTGCTGACTCTTAAAAGAGGGGGAAGAAATTGTAGAATTAATATCTCCATTTCCAAGGATCAGTAAAGGGGGCTGCATATTATCCATGAGTCCTCTTGTAAATCTTAAAAGACTGCAGCACCAGATACTGGGAATTAAACCATAAATTCCAGGGGTTCTGTGCCTTAGATTTAACACAGGTTCTAGCGACTACCCCTTACAGCAGACATCTTTTATGAAAACTTACAGCCAACAGCTGCTTCAGCTGATGGCACACAGATACCAAAAACCACTATCAGAGACAACTCCATGGTGCATCTATAAAAGCAGCCCATCTGACGGGTATGCATACAAATCAGCATTACAGTTTGTTCCACATGGAGCTCCAGCAAGCAGAAAGTGGGCGATCAAGGAGGATACTCCTTTCTGGAGTCAAACTACAGAGCAGAGGCCATTAAACCAACACAAAGCCCCCCCAGCCATTCAACATGAGGGATAATTGTTCAGATTCGAAGCTGCTGAATGGCTGGTCAAACAGCAGTCAGGTTACCAGTCTTTTCGGGCTCGTCGGGTGCAGTGCCAGCGATGCCGCTGCTTTCCAGGCCGAAGGCGGGGTCCAGCTTGCCCGAGCTGCAAGCTGCCTCTTGCACCTTCTTCACGTGCGCTTCCACCAGCTCCGTGGGCACTTCTTCCCGCACGCGGGAGAACTCCTCTGGGGGGCAGTCACACGACACAGGGATGAGAACACTTACACTAACAAAGAGCGCCCAGAGAAGTACAGCTCAGGTCGCACACTTCAGTTCTCACCTAGGGCAGCCTTGGCCGCCGCAGCTGCCACGCGAGGGTCCACCACGGACGCCAGGAAGGCTACAGTGCTCATGACGGGGTTCCCCGACTGGCTGAAGGGCACGGGCTGGTAGGCCAGGGGCCCCAGGGAGGCATCCGAGTTCTCCAGGTAGGGGTCCTCGATGGGCAGCCGCAGGAAGTGCAGGATGCACTCGTCCTGAGTGCGGCTCCCCACGTGCTCTGACACCTTGTTCCAGTCGTCCTTGTACATCTCCAGGCCCTGTGGGACAAGGAGTTTCACACCAGCAGAGAATGTCTCTAATGTGCTATTTCTATACAATTTACCTATAATGCACAACATAAAAACAGACAAGGAAAATAATGTTCCACAGAATTACACCCGAAGACCAAACTACCACGGGAACAGCATCCAGTGGAGGCTGCCTTATGAACACCGCCTCACAGCTGGCTCTAATAAGTGCAGCTAAATGATTGTTCTCACCTCCAGCAGCAGGAGGGTTTCCTGTTCAGTCCACTCCCTGCCCGCACTGGCTCCTTTACTCTGAGGAGTGGGCAGAAGATGCCAAAGTTTGGGGAGAAAGAAAATAAGTTTAAGATTCACCGAGAAATATTCACATAAATAAACCTGTAACTATACTAGAAAAACAACTAGTAACCTAGTAAAACAGTCAGACCAACAGCAGCCTACCAGGCGTGACAGACCATGGCCAGACCTACCTTGGGGTTCTTCTTTGCGTAGACATCTGTGCGGAGGCCAAAGTTCTGCAGGTCAATGGGCCTGTCCTTGCACTTCTCAGGAAAGCTGAGCATCTGCTGAGAAGCAGGTACCTGGAAGGTGGAGGGCAGGGCAGCGTTACAAACTGGGAGCAGCGAGGCACCAAAACAGGGCCAGACGGCTGCTGGAATGGACGCTGAGCTGTACCTGAGGGGGGCGGTGATGCAGTGGCATCAGGCCTGAGGGAGTATCTGCTAGCACATTGAAGTGGGGGGTGGGAGGGGGCCCCATGGGCAGAGGCCGGCTATCTGCATCCACCTGGTAGTTAATCAGCCCCCACTGCTCCAGAAAGGCATGTACCCTGTAAGGGGACACAGGATGAACCATCAGAATAACCATACTGGAACACAGAATTCACCCCCGCACACTACTACCCCTACCACCCAGAACACGGGGCGATATCCATTCCTCACCCCCACTGACCTCATGATGGCACAGACGTCCCCCGTGAGGTTCCTGCGGCAGGAGGTAGAGGTGAGGTACTCCTGGGGGTTTAGGCGGTAGGTGTCGATCATGAAATTCCTATAGGCCAAGTATCTGCAGGGGGTCAAACAAGCGGGGGACTTACTTCAACACCAATGCTTAAATGTAAGAACCTATTTATCCATGCACATAACCAACCAGGTGTTCAATGCCCTCCCCACCCCCCGAACATGTATGCAAAGACAGCACTCATGCCAGTGGCAGCTGGGATCCGGGCACTCACATCTCTGGAGATTTGGATTTGTTCTTGCCATTGAAAAACTCTGGGAGGGCCCTCCTCTCAATTTCATGGATGCTACAGGAGAGACAAGAGGTTATCCAAACAGCTAACAATGTCAGTCTAGTCCCAGTTTTTAAACGGGAGTTCTAACAAGCAAACATAAGGCTTACCAGTTGTAGTCGAACCAGGCAGCATAGCTGGGGATGATGATATGGTGAGTCTGCTCTGTCACATTGTCTTCCCCAGAGTCCAGCAGGCGATTCACCTCTGTCTTGCCCTGCTCATCCTCATCCTGAAGGGGGCAGCAAAGAGACAAAGTCCAACTTTACGCATTGACAAAAACATGTAGAGGCTACACAGTGTGGTTCAATATTGGGATAATATTCACACACTCTGTACTGATTCCATTGGAAATAAAGGACCCTGCTGTAACAGATACTGAAAAACAGCAATAGTGAACAAAGCAGAACAGCACTATGGCCACTGTGATCTCACCTTGCCCCCGGAAAGCATGGAATCGTCTTCCTGGTCGTCTGCAAACGAGAGGGAAAGTGGAGCAGTGAGACACTGAGGCCCAGATTGAGTCGGTCATGTATACATGTCAGTAAAGCACTCACCCAGGTCTGTTACTGTGCCACCCTTCACGGGAGTGTTCTCGCTGTCCCTCTTGGGGTTCACTGCAGGCACCCAGCCAGTGATTGAGGTTATTTTTAAAAATAGGATAAAAAGATGTATAAAGATCAGAGGAGGATAACACAAAAAAAGCTGAGGTGAGCAATCTTATCCAGAATGGGCCGTTGGGTATGCGGCTTCTCGCTGTGACTGTCTAATTAGATTACCAATTAGAGGACTCATTAGCTGCAGAGTCCTCACACCTGGGACTGAACTGCTGACAAAGGTTAGCCCAAAAATCTGTATACACACTGGCCTTTTGTGGATTAGACTGGCGAGCCCTGCCTTCAAGAATGCAGACAAGCTGTGAAAATACACCAAGTATTTTTCATTCTAGGAAACAAAAATCATGTTGTCTACCACTAAGCATGAAGAAGTCAGCTCAGGCTAGCATTTAGCATTTTAAAGGCAACAAACACTGAACTGCTCAGCTAAGTACATCAGCCCGCGGGGAGGAAGCCTCACCGTTTTTGGGAAGAGTGACCTCCTCCATGTTGGGGACTGGAGTGGGCTCCTCCAGGTCCTTTGTGAGGTCTTCCTCTGGTTCCTCCTCTTCACGTTGGCCACGGCGTTTCCAGTACGCCCCCGAATTTCTGTGAGGTGGCGGAGTGCACGGCGATGATCCAGAGGGAAACCAAGCCACCAAGGACAGCACAAGCCACATATAACTCACCCCAAACATCTTCAGTAAACCAACAGCTATGAAAAGCATGGAAATAGTGGGGGGAGTAAAGGTTTATGACAGAAGGTTTGTAAATGCAGATGTGTTTTTTTTTAGCGTCAATCATAATGCAAAGCAAACTCAAGTGGGAGGTATATTAATTCTGCACTCACACACCTCAGGGGGTTCACCCGGGTCTCGCCGTTTAATGCTTTTTCAGTGTATTGAAGGGCACCATGTAAAAAAGTGAGAATCCTTCCTGCAGCACTGCTGTGATGGACTGCAACAGCTCTTACCCCTTTTTGCCCCCCTTCTTGCGGGACTCGGCAGGGGGGGACGGGGAACGCCTTCTCTTCTTGGCAGCGGCGGCTTTGCGCTCCTTGCGATCAGGTGTACGGGAAGACTGATCAGACATGGGCGTGGAGGATGAGAGACAGAGCCAGAGAATGAGAGATGGGCGGTGTCACACAGGGCAGGGGCAAAGGACGTGAGGGACTGGGGTGAATGTGAGGAAGAGCACGAGGAAGAAGAGTGTGGCGGGATGGGTGACAGACTGAGGATAGAAATCACACCACAGTGAAGCGTGAAGCCTGCGGCTGTAAGCAACTGCACATTATAAACCACACGCAGTCACAGAAGCATGCCACTGCCCCCCCCCCCCCCCAAAAAAAAAACGCACATTCCAAGAGCACTAGGCACCACGAAAACCGAGTCGCCATAGCCCCAGTAGTCCATGGCACACTCCCAGGGGGAGCCCTACCTCTTCCTCCCGCGGAAAGATGCGCTGGCGGTAACTCACAGGCTTCCGGCTCTCATCCACCTCATAGTCCTCTTCATTCATCCACTCATTAAACGCATCCGTGTCCAGAATCCACTTGGCGTGGACCTGGATGGCAGGAGGGGGGGAGGGGTCCGAATAGAAATGAGATTTAAAGAGGCATTTTTGTGCGTTCCATTATCCTAGTCAGATTTCGAGTTTCGAGGCCGGAAGTGACGACATGCATGCTCCTGTTTCTTGAAAATCTCGAGAAAAATCTCGAAGCAGTCCAGAGTACCCCGAGTTTCGAATTCAAGATGGCTGCTCGCTGCAAAGACTTGGGTGGTGCTGTGACATTTTACATTTTTTAAGCACTTTAGCGCTGTTTGAGTGAACTTCGTAAGATGTGTACACTGTACAGTGTTATTGTAGTCGATAGATGTGTTGCTACGGTGAATGGCATACGCTTGGAGCTGTTCGTAGTCCGAAAGAGCTAGCGCAAGAGCCACTTTCTTGGAGGCTTCCATCTTGGATCCGAGTTTGGCAAGTGGAATGCATCCGACTCGATTTTCCCCGAGTTTTTAGCGGATGTGACGTTGTCCTGAGTCCCGAGTTCCGACCTCCGAGGATAATGGAACGCACGACTACTCCTTCTCAATGGGAAGAACTGTCGAATGAGCCAGCAGCTGAAACTGCAGCCAACGCGGAAGGGTCACAAGTCCCGATCCCGCAAGGGAACGTGGTTAAGCTGCACAAACTCTTTGATCAGAGGGATCATGCAAGATTATGCAGACGTTCTCAGGTTCGCTTTAATGATTTTTTTTTTTTTTTTTTAATGTTACACACAAACCAAAAGTATTTGTCAATTTAAAGTAACTGCTGGGGACCTGTATTTTGGATTTATGGAGCTTGCATTGGCCTCCCAAACCTCCTTCCATTTAAGCACCAACTGTGCCACGAGAATAGTTTCTTTTGTCATCCAGTTTGGTTTTATTTTAGAATCTATTGTCTTGCTATGACTTTTGCTTTTGACCCATAATATACACAACATGTGCATCTATTACTGAAAATTGATCGGTGATGTGCTAGGTAGATTTTAGTACAACCAATTAAAGGTATAATCACAAAAAAGTGTGTTGTATAAAGACCTACATTAACGTTTAATGTCACTAATATATTCACCGTGCATCTCCTCTATTGGCTGAACTCAGTAGTTGGGGCAGGATTTCATTTGTAGTCCTCATTTCACAACACTTAAGTGCTGGCTCTGTCAGCACTTAGGAATTGGACTTAGACTTTGCTTAAAGTTACTTTCAGCATCTTTATACAACGCTTTTACGTCCTACTATTTGCTGACTCTTAAGTCAAAGTGTACGACCAATCTTAAGACCATTCTTAAGAAGTTTTATGCATACGGCCCCTGATTACATAAGAGAAAAGATAAGAGTTAAAACACCAAGCTAAATACCTTTGGCCCATCAATCATGTGACAGTAAGCCAAGGCCCAGTTTGCACTCGGTTTTAAAATGCATCTTGAGCATTTGGATAGAAAGCAGACAGTGCTAAATACAAGTGTCAATGACCACCAAGATTAACTGAGGTGCAAATCGCTGAAACCACTCGCCGAGGTGGTCTGGGAAGCATTTCACTGCATATCTTCTGCAGTGCGAACGCAAATGCATCCTGGATACCAAGTGTAACCTGACCAAGTATAAACAGGGCCTCAGAGTCTGATTTTGCCATTCTTCTGATTGAGGGCTGAGCACTCACCTTCCAAGGCTTGTCTGAGCTGGGTGGATCCTCTACATCACCCTCCACATCACTGGCTGACACCCAGGTGTCATAGCTGGAGGGCAGAGAGACAGAGTCATGAGAGTGGCTAGGCCATGGGTGAGTTCACAAGGACAGAAACAAGACAGCAATACCAGGATGCAAAGCCCACCAGCAATGGCAGAGATTCTGCAGAAAGGGCACGGCCAGCTCACCTGTCAGGGTACATGCCCCAGTGCACCAGCACCTGCTTGTCCTTTCGCATAACGGGACGCAGCCACTCCTCTGGGTGGGGGGGAACAGATTCCATTATTTACACATAACACCTGCTTAGCCAGTCACTTTACAGAACTAATCAATAAACCATTTGCCATCCTGAATATAAAGGAGATGACACCCTCGGGGCTATCAGTGCAGCACTCTGACCGTTCATTACATGGATCTAAAAGAAAGTGCACTAAGCAATGCTGAACAGCTGTGACCATCATGCCCCATGGGCCCCCATGGCCACAGGGTGGGCCATACTGACCTTCCTCCTGCTGAGGAGGGGATGGGTAGATGTGGTGGGTAGCCTTGGACTTATCTTCATTGATGGAGCCCTGAGAAAAAGAGTGGGTTACTGTGGCACACGGCTGACACGCACAGGTTTCCATAATATCAGCAGATGAACCAATCACCATGAAATCTCTTCAACCCACTGGATGAGGGCAGGTATCACCCACCTGGTGTCTCTTAACAATGTCCTTTAGTTTGGCAGCCAGCTTCTGCTCCATGTCAGGTACCAAGAACACAATGGGCCGAGTCAAGCAGTTATTCTGGAAGAGGACATAAGTCTGCTCCTTAGCCGCTTGCAATAAAGAAACACTAAACTGGAAAATATATTAGAGCTTTTTTCAAAAGACTTCTGTGATTAATGCCTTAAAAAAAGTGTTGTAAAAAGCAAGAAAGACACCTGCACAAGTGTCTTCTCCACGTTCATGAACATCTCTACATTTCGGTCCATCCTAGATGGGTTCTGCAGGTCAAAGCGTCGCCTGGATAGGGAAGCAGATGGAAGCAGTGCATATTTGAAGACAGATTTGGCTGCCAGGGTACATGGCAGCACCCGCTAACATTCAAAAAATACCCACCATCCCTGTTCGCTCTTGAACTTGTAAACGGAGCCCAAAATGTGGCACAGGGCGCCCCCTGGCTTGAAGTCCAGGAAGCTCTTTGCCTGAAAATAAGAAACACAGGAGAACTGCATAAGAGGGTGAATGCACAAAGAACCGATATGTCTGTGAAAATGGACTACAAGCACTCACAGGCAGCTTGGTGAGGGCAGGGTTGTTGACCCTTCGGCCAAAGGCATCTTCTTGGAACTGTAGCAGCTGCACAACCAGGCCAGCTAGTGACTTGCTGGATGGAGAGTCTGTCTGTACGTACTGTGAACCAGGGAACCGCAGTGAACGCCAGTACATTTCACTTAAAAGAACTTAAATGCAAAAGAACGAACATGTGAAGGGTGGATAAGATAAGTACCATGTCAGGATTGGGGTCAACAAAAAGGTGTCTAAATTCACATAAACATTGAAGCCGTGTGTGAAAGTCTCCTTTTTTTGGTGGCCCCAAACGCACAGTAAGCCTCATCCGCACAGGTTCACACATGCAGCAAATTAAGTTTAGAGCATAAAAGTGTTTCTTTGAATTTAGTTATCGAGAAAGACAGAGTCGCTCAGAAGACAACATCAGAATCGATCTACTCTTACGAAAACTGGCATGAACCCCAGACCTAACCAGTTCACCCAGTACAGTAATCACAGACATAAACTGACTACCAGTTCACAATCCCCGTGGTACACAGTGCTGCCATAATCGGCTAGCTAACGGCCGAACTCTACTCTACTGACACTGAAAGAAGGCGTGTTTTCCGGACCACCCGACCATCAATCCATTCACTCCTGTATCGCCACTGAGCCATAAGCTAGCAGTCCGACTCCCTCTTCACAAGCGCTTTTCTGCATCAGGCTAAGCAGCTAGCAACTCAAAGGCTAATTGGCGCTTCTGGGCTACAGTGTGGAGTGGCCTTCAGAAATTTCGCCAAGCAACATCCCATCCAAATTTCACCATGAATAGCTACATTCTTTTGGCAGAAAGGACAGAGCGGTGCCGAAAAGCCGGCCGTACCGGGCCGGGCCGAACCAAGCTTGCTAACCTTCTTATAGTGTTTCCCTATCCACAGGCGAACCGACTCTAACTGGGACACCGTCTCTCCGCTTTCCCAGAACTTCGCGGAGGGACCGCCATCTTTCTTTCTGCCCACGGAGAGATTGCTACTACTGCCGCCACCCCCCTGGCCGACCGCTGGTCCTCCGGAACCCGCTGTTCCCGCTGCAGTCGCCGCCGTCGCCATTGTTAGCTCGTCGTCCGTTATTATTCTTCCCGCAAGCACAGCGCTCACCCCCAGGCCAACTGAGGCACTGCGCAGGCGCAGCTTCCAAAATAACGCACGGCGAGTTCTCGCGATGATACGTGTCGATCGTGCGGAGGTTGGTTGAACTACATTGTAATATTCACCTCAAGACGGCGCTGATTACCTTTCGGAATCGAACACTGGAATAATTACTTATTTTTAGAACATAATTTAGAACTATTTTTTTTTCATTAAGACATGCAAATTATTTGTAGTATTTAATAGTGTATTAGTGTATAAAATAATTCCACATAAAAAAACTGAAAATGGGAAGGTAATTTTTTCTACACAGCTTCAGACATGTTGTTATGTAAGTTCCTCAAAAACTGCTTCATGAAGGGATTCCAGTCCATATCAAATCACACATTATGGGTAATTTAGAGATACTAGCTTGCTTCCCCGTGTGTTTTTGGACCATGGGAATAATCTGTCATTTCAATTTAAACCTGCATTCTGTCGTTTTAGCACCCCCTGTCGTTTGACTTGTGCATGTCGATCAAATATGGCAGCACTATGGCAAGCTATTTTAACTTGAATTCATTTCTAGAGGATATCACAAATTCAGTTCTAACCAATTCGATTCTAATTTATTTTTAAAATTCATATTTTAGCTAGGTAAATGCCAACTCTTGAGGCAAGCGTGGCAAAGCCGGGACACCTCGGCAATTATTTTATAGGACAAGTGGCCCTCTCCAGGCCAAAAGCCGGGAGCGCAGGCGGAGCAGGTTGAATTGTAACTAGTTATCAGGCCCGCACCTAAAAAATTTGGAGCACTAGGCAAGATTTTACGTGGCGCCCCCTTGCATCGCAGTAAATTCCACTGCTAATGTGCATATACTCATACAAGAAACTGAATAGCTTTGTCTTAGACATTCTTTTATTTAAATAAACCAATAGCACATTCAAATACTTAGAAAGAAATACAAAAAAATATTAACTGAATATATGGAATACAATATAAATAGCTTACATAAAGTATTAGATTTAAATATTCCCAAAATAAAAAGTGACATAACTTAAATTATAAATACAATATAAATAAGGCACTGCGCAAAATAGTACATTAAAGAAACCAGTATGCACAAAAAATTGCCGCGGTGGCCTCATAGGATAGTTACGTATCTTTATTATTATTATTATTATTATTATTATTATTATTACTACTACTTAATAGGCTTTGCTTGGCAGGTAAATTAATGTGGGCTTGTTCTTTTCATATTAAGACACATTAATTCCAGCTAGTGGAATGTTACACTTTGTCTTCCTCCGTTTGTGGCGCAACCTGGATGGATGGCGCCCTTAGCATTTGCCTATATTGCCTATGCAACGGGCCGGCCATGCTAGTAATAATTTGACCTTAATTAGCTAAAATTAGTACGTATTACAAATAATGCGTATTACTTGAAAACCTTTATTGTAATGGCACATTTGTACAATGAAATTTAGTGTGTGAGACTTCTCAAGTTTGACAACATATAAAGAATGTAATAAATACATACATCAACAATAAAATAATTAAAAACCTTAGATGAACCTATACATCACATATAAAACACATCCCTTACAAATTGACCCAGATCACAGCCCATAATGCACAGTATATGACTAGATAACAATAATATAATAATATATTATATATATTAACAAATAATAATAATAACAATAATAACAATTGTTAATAATAACAAACAAACACCAACAATTCTTCACTATTATTAAAAATAAAAAAGGGAGATATGATAAGTGTAATAAAAGTAATGCAAGTTAAAACCACAAAAAAGCAGGTTCAAACAACTGATGTCAGGGGCGGCACCGACCAAAAAGAAAGCTGCTCTCCTTTCAACATCACTAAGGGGCGAATTTGTAGTGGTGACTTACAGTTTTTTTTAATTGTTTTGGTACTATTTTCATAAGTAAAGTGTGCATTTTCAAATCTCTTAGTACAAAACCTTAACTGATCACATTTGTAACATCACTAGTCATTCTTTCAAATCTGATGTCATGATTTCACTGTATTTGCACATATTTTCATTCACTTAATCATTGT
>JAODKL010000316.1:0-12436 GCA_026780765.1 Petrocephalus schoutedeni
CTCTGCAGGCCTCCCAGGGGCAGCCTCCTCTGCAGGCCTCCAGGAGCAGCCTCCTCTGCAGGCCTCCCAGGGGCAGCCTCCTCTGCAGGCCTCCCAGGAGCAGCCTCCTCTGCAGGCCTCCCAGGAGCAGCCTCCTCTGCAGGCCTCCCTGGGGCAGCCTCCTCTGCAGGCCTCCCAGGGGCAGCCTCCTCTGCAGGCCTCCAGGAGCAGCCTCCTCTGCAGGCCTCCCAGGGGCAGCATCCTCTGCAGGCCTCGCCAGCCCAGGTGGCTCCTTGCTGATCTTAAGGTGTCATGAAATATTACACCCAGCCTTTTCTCATCTGAAATGTGACGACTTCAGAGGGGTGGCCGCATTTGGCACTGAGCATTTGGGGTGCCCTCCCCCAGCACTCTCATTTTCTTCGTATGATGGTTATGCAAACTTTAATGTCTTCTGGCGGATTCTCGCTCACTGGGTGGAAGCGAGGTACAGTAATGCAACTTATAATTATCTACTCCAGCCTCTTATTTAGCTGTAATGAATGGATGTGGGGAAAATCCAGAAGCTAAAACGGGGTTCCCCCAGCTGTGCTGGCCAGCGCTGCCGCACAGAGCGCCATCAGGTACCTTCTCCCTCTCCCCCTTGTCATAAAGCATCGGAGCGGCCAGCTTCGTATGCCTTTTCTGAGCTTAGCCGTGTTGTGGCGCTCCTGCTGGGAAGTCGCTGTTTCTTTATTAAGTGGACGCACTTGGCTGACGACTGAGCTTCCCCTCCCCCCGTTAGGGGCCTCTTCACCGTGGTGGCAGCTTCCCGGCTTCACATGGCCCCTCTTACCACACACGCGTGTGTCAGCATCTCAGCCAAACAGTCCGAATAAGCATCTTTCACTGGAAGGACACAGACACGTGTGTGTGTGTGTGGTCACCAGGATAAGGCTGTTTTTTTTCCCACACCATAGGTGGCATTGTGGGAATGGGAGGCTGGGGCACCGAGCAGGGCAGGCGCTGTTGGCCGTGCAGTTGTTGGTCGGAGAGACTGGGTGCGTTTCAGCTGCTGCGGGCTGGCCCTCTGTGCTGGTGCTGCTGAGGGGAGGGCAGCACGAGAATAGCCCCCCCAAATGCACACTGAGAGAGTGGCCAGGCCAGTGCGCTTGCTTTGATGGGATTGGGTTTCAGCCCTGCTGGGCAGCACCCGGGCCTGTTCCTGCACCGCGCTGAGGCTCTCGAGGATTAACCATGAACATGTCTGCTAAAGGGAGCTTTCTCTGCCTCTCTCTCCCCCTGTGTTTCTCCAGCCAATGAGAAGATTGAGGATATCAATGGATGCCCCAAGAGTCGCTCTCAGATGGTGAGTGTGCTTTTCTACCCTTCCTTAATAGTCCAGCTTTGTTCTTTGGAAGGAAAAAGTTTTAGCGTTTTGCTAGGGGGGAACACCTTGCCAGTTCGATGTGTGTGGGCACCAAGATGGTAAAAAGTTTATGAGCCCACAGAACATTTTGCTGTATTTATTCTCTGAGGAAATGTGAGGTGTTATTTGATCTCATGGCTATTTCGTAAAAGCTCTGGTGATGTCATTTGAGTAGTTGGCTTTTAACAGATTTACACTGGCATGCCATTAGATAGAAAAATCTCTCTCATGCTGAACAATAACACCTTAATGGGATAGTTTGATGTGTGCAGACAGGAAGACAGGTTTAACATCCCTTTAATTTAGCCCTAAAAATGTATTTATTTATTTATCTGTTTACTTGCTGCAATGTAGGGCTGATGGTACCAGCATGCTGCAATGTATGTCGGCATGCATGTTCCCGGGTTCTCAGTCAGAGAACTGCTTTGGGGTTAATTCTGAGCTGGGTATGAGACGCTTCTCCTAAAGCCATCATGGAGACTCCCGTTGAGTGTTTCTCAGCCCTTCACTCAAGTGGTAGCTTGGATCACAGTTAATGCTTGGAATCAATTAGCCGAGACCTTTTATCAACAAAGTACACCCTCCAGCCACCCAAGGGGGAGCAGCTCCACATTGGCCTCTTTATATTGTTTAAAAGCTTTTTTTTTGGTCTCTAATGATTGTGTTTTAAAGACGTCTCTCTTGATTCTGGTTTGTCAAGATAAAGCGGCACATCTAGGGGGCAGAGCTGTTGCTTGGGCTAACCAGGCAGTTATGACTCTCTTATTGAAACACTCTAAGTGTCCCAGGTGCAGGTGCTGCCATTATGCAAATGCTGTGTGTCTTTGCAGGGAATAAAGTCTTATAATCCTATGGGTCTAAAACCAAGGGCAAATGGAGCAATAGAGTAAAGCTGTAAACTGCCTCTAAATGATGTGCACTCATGGCACACTCCCTTTGCATGGAGTGAATGCTCATTCTGGACATTTGAATGAAAAGTTTCCATGTGTTGTACTCAAACAATTGGCGGTGGAGTCCCACGCCTTCAAGGCATGTCTTTACTGCAGCCTCATCAACGGACATCAGACATCAGCTGAAGTACTTTGGTGGCTGTTTTTACAACTGCACCCTCTGTCTGATCCCCTTTAAATAGATTCCCCCTGCTTCACCCTCCTCCCCCAACTCCCATTAACCGGCAGTAACCAACACTCAGTGACTGGAACACTGAGCCAGTCCCATTTGCATGCTTAAACCAGGAGAATGTTGACACAGGACGTCTGCTGTGAATGTAGCACTGCTCTATACAGGTGGACTTGTCGTTTTATTAGAAACCCCCCTCCCCCCACTGGGCTTTTGTTTGTTGCCCGTATAGAAATACAAAGGCATGGAAGTAAGTCTCTGTGAGCAGGTTGCCTTCATATTGTACTGATTTAAGCTAGCTGGTTTATGTTTATGATTTTATAGCACGAGAATGGAGTCATGAGGCAAACTGCTTTCAATCCAAAGCTTTCATCTTCCTGTAGGAAGTTGGTGGCAGATGCTTGTTCTTCAAAAGGTTTGCATCCTGCAAAGCAGACACCCGTCCATTAAAGGGATGCATTGGAAAGCGTAGTGGGAATTGAGGCTCTGATTTACATGTGGAGTGTGATGCCCCATCTGCCATGCCTGCCAGAGAGAAGCCTGCTTTGGATTGTTTACTGACAGTGCTGTCCAGCCTCTGTGAGCTGTTTCTATAGGTCTATTGCAGTGTTGTGATTCAGTATGCGGTTCATATCACTTCTTCACAGTTTTCATGAGATTATTGTGGCTGTGAAACAGTAAACCTATAAATCTCTTGTGAGCTGCTTCAGTTACATATTTCAGACACTCTCTGTCAAAGGTGTAGACCTGAATGGATGCTCCCTCATAATACTACCTCTTTATTTCCTTTAACTATATCAGCAAGAGCCAGCTGGGACCCAAGCAGCCCGGGGCAACATGGCAGATTTTGTGATCTAACAATGTAAAGAGATGTTTGGCGAATTAACCTATATTTTAGGGTAAACTAATGTCACGGCATGTTAAGGGTTCTCTTTGTGAATAAACTGAGTATGTATGAAGTGTAATCTCAGTGGCTCGGTCTGGAAGCGGTCAGGTTAATGTTTGATCTGCTGTGTGCACTGTGTGTGCGTGCACTGAAAGCCACGCGCGTCAGAGAGGCAAACTGCTGGCGATGGAGAAGGCGGGGCTGGCAGCATGCAAAGCACAATGCCGTCACAGGTGCGACACAGCCTTGGAACGCAGTCTTGGGGCACAGTCTTGGGGCAGCTCCAGCAGGGTGCGCGACAGCCTTTTGACAGCAGTGGCTATGGGCCCATGGGGTGATTCTGTGTATCTGCCACCTTCCTATGAGTCGCCTATGCTTTAAAGCTTAGAGTGCTGCTTCAAGGCCACCTGGTAAGTCCTATTCAGTACTCTCAATTAGCATTTTCTGATGTCAAAATCCATCTGGGAGCTCTGAGTGTGTCGGCTCTTGACTGATTGATTTATAATAATATACTGTTATAATTAATAGCAAATGTTTTGCTTACCCTGAGCAGATGGTGGTACTGTATTGGTGAGTAGTGTAGGTGTGAGGTTGTGTGCGCGTGTGTGTGTGTGTGTCTGTCTGTGTGTCTGTGACTGTAAGGGATTCCCATCGTAAACAACACGGCCCCTTAATCCAAGGTGTTAAATGCTGTGGGCTGGAGCCCGTTCCAGGCCAGCGATATTCAGATGTGGGGGCGAGGACAGAGCTATTTGCTCTGACATCAGCGGGAAGCGGGTGGCCAGTTTCACTGAGGCTTCCTGGGAGAAACCGCATGGCATGCCATGGTGTACCATCTTCAGCGCCACTCTCTGGCCCTGACATATGGATCCCAGCCAGAACAATGGGGCGTCCTGGCGCTCGGAGTGCTCATCCTGCCAGAGGCAGCTATAGCAGCATGAAGGCCTTTGTTAACCTGGCAGCTTGTTTGGCAAGAGGGCAGCTGCTGATACAGCGCGCAAACTGTCCCGTGCGCTGTCACTTACGCAAATGGTCACCGATAAGGATTCAAAAGCTGTCACGTGTTTTGTTTGATATGCAGTCCAGGGGATTTCATGGAATTTAGCACCAAGTGTAAAGTCTTGCAGGGAGAAGTATTGGAACTGGCCTGTGGGGGGGTGTATACTCCCCAGTATTTAATTTGGCTTCATTACCCCCAGCCCCAAAGAACAGACCCTTGTATATAAATGACTAAGTTGTGCCCCCCCCCCCCCCCCCCAAATGTATGTTGCTACTGGTCTGCTGCTGTCTCTGATTGTGATTATCACACATCGTGAGGGAAGTGCTTAGGCAGGACACAGTTATCTAGAGGCAGACCACTGACACTATGTGTGCGTCATATTGACTCCTCAAGAATTCAGTTCTCACATCCTTGTCAGTGAATGTATTTAAAAGCACTCGTTAATTTTAATGTGTTTGTGAGAGAGAGTCCCCCAACTTCTCAACTGATGATTCTTCTTCTCCTGAGTGTTGTTCATGCACTAGAAAACAAAACATGTTAGGATTCCTGAAATTGTCTTGTTATTACAATTATGAGGATAGAGATTTCGATGTACTGTAGTTGTCAGTCACAGCAACAAGAAAAGCTCCCAGACTCAGTGGGATTTCCCTTTAGAGAAACTTGGACAGCTAGTACTCACAAACGGAATGCCATGAAACCTATTGTATTAAAAATGTTCGTAATCAATAGTTTGTGATAAGGAATGCACGGAATACTTTGTAACGCTCGTGGAAACATTGTGCGGCTTCAGCAGTTTGTCAGCTCGAAGTTCAGTAAAGGAAATATATATTATAAACGAAGACAGACATACCGCTGATGCTAAATAAGAATCATTTGTACCTGTTCTGGCTTACCTAAAAATTCAATCTATAGGCAGACTTGAGGAGTGGATCTTTGGACTGTTCGTAGTTAGAGTATGTGAGTAGAGTACTCACATAGAGTATGATAATACTGTTTCAGTAATCTGGGCACAGACTGAGGTGAGGGGAATGGGCTGTGTGGTTTTTCCCCGCTGAGGAGTGTCCGATGCATTCGCTGTGCTGAGTTGCCATGGCAATGGCCATGAGTGCCTTCTCTCAGCCTCAGCGAGCTTTGGGGACATGCTCCCAATACATAAAATAATTATGGCAAATTATAGCCAAAGATGTGGTTCAAATATTCACTTGCAATAAAAAAGTAATAATTTAGGCAACAATATTCTTATCACTGGTACACATGTACAGCAGATTTAATGGTGAAGATCTGTTTTTCATTAGCTAGGAGACTGCGGCTCCTGCAGGCAGGTGAGACAGTTTGAAAATAATTTCTAGATTCTTGCCGTGATGTTTTGTTTGAAGACATTAAAGAATAGATGCGATCCAGACCTTCGTATTTGATGTGATCAAAAGGGAGAGTGTCTTTTATTCTGTCTGCAGTTTGATGACAATGTGTAATACCAACTGAAGCCGCACTTGTTTTCTATGTAAGGCTGTGTATGTTTACTGTACGGCTGATGTAGCTAATAGTTGGCGCGTCTGGGTGTGCATGTGTGTCTGTGAATGTGCACAGCTTCCAGCCTGCTCTGGTATTCGTATTTTTATTTTGAAGCATTGGGGGTTATTTTTGCACACCTTATGGCTGCCTCACTCATGTGAAGAAGGCAAGGAATGCAATGTCGGTATCAGCGGGGCGGTGTCTGCAGAGCTCATCCCTGGCTGGGCAGGGCAGGGCAGGCGTGGGGGGCATGTGTCCCCACAGCAGCTGCTGTATGCCCCCCCCACCACACTCCACCTATAACCTCCTCTCTGTGGGGAGATTTTCCGTTTTTAGTATATCCAGCAGTTAGACTGACAGGAAACGGTGTGTATGGAGAATGTGACTCAATCATAAGGAGCTTTTCTTCTTTTTTTACTCGTACTGAAACCGCTGGTTTTCCCCCCTTAGTGTGTATTTGGATTCAGGTGGATCTTTGCATGTGGTCTTTTCCTGTGCACATGTGGAAATTTCGGGGAAAGAGTTAGTCCACCAAAATTAGCAACTGGATAGTTCCACATCATTCAGTAGTTCACCTCTGCCTTACACCCAAAGGCAGACACCTGCATTTGAATAACCAAAGCTAAAGTGTACAACAGGCTCAGTGCTTAATCTTCAGGTGTTGATTTACGATCTTTATTACAGGATAAGGTCAAGGTTTAGTCTTAGTTTAGCTCACCCATCAAATAATCAGAACTACTATGGGTCATATGATCAGCCGTGCTTGCGTAGCGACCTTTCACCGCATCTTCAGACCCGAATTTGACTATAATGGTTTGAGTTACCTGGGTTAGTATTGTGCCGTAGCTTGGCAACAGGGCAATATAAACACTTATCCTAATATTGGCTACTTTTCAGTCACATGGTTGCTTCCAGCTCCAGAAGCGAAGCACAATGGAAAATTTGGATCTTAGGGGTGGGGTGGGGGGGTGGGGGGGGGTGGGGGGTGAAGGGTTAACTCTGCTTTTACATGTACAATGGTAATGGGGTCCACTAAACAGTCTGGTAAGCTAGAATGAGTCAGACACTGCACATATCCAGGAGGCCCACAAAATGGGCCACATTCATCTGTGACATGCAGGAGGAAAGTTTCACAGGATTGCTTTTGAAACAGATCTGCAGGGCGTTTTCATGCAGCATTAAATCTGGTGGTGTTACACTTAAACATGGGTTGTATTTTCACTCTTATGAATTTTGCATTTTGAAGGAGACCATCGTTGTGTTCCTCGGGCGGGGAATACGTATGTTTTTAAAACCGGTCTACCGCTGCCACAGGCACTTTGCTTCTTAAGATGAAAACTCAAAAACCGTTTGAGGGATCATCTTCAAACTAGGGGCATTGTATGGATGACAAGAACTGTGTAGATTTTGAGACAGATTGCCCCAAAACTGAAGCAACACCACTTAATGGCAGCAAAGCAAAGGATGAAAGCAGACAACACTTGACTTTGTGACCACAAAAATGGTAAATGGATGAAGATTTACTCCTGGTTTAGTTCTGAGACAAATTGCCCCAAAACTGTAGCAGCCGCACTGTGTGGCAGCAAAGGACGGAAACAGCCGCTGAACAACTCACTTGTTCTTGTGAGCACAGTAACTCTAAAAGTATTATATTGATCTTTTTAGTACTTCGTTGGCATACTGAAAAAAAAAATTTAAGCAGCACTGCATAATGATAGCAAGAAAAGCAGTAGTTCCATACATTTGATCTCATTGCCACGATAACTCAAAAAGTATTTGACAGATGTTTTTCAACCTTTGTGGGCAGGTTGTAAGGGTTTGGATCTGGACCTGATCAAAGTTTGAGACAAATTACACCAAAGCTGAAGCAGAGCCATTTAGTAATGTGGAGAAGGGCAGCTTCAGACACTTGATCTTGTTGACATGATAACTCAAAAATTGCCCGATCTTTTCCAAACTTGAATGATGATCTGGACTTGATTGCATTTTGAGATATTTCACACCAAAGTTGAAGCAATGGCACTTAGTGACAGCAAAGAGAAGGATAAGATGTTTTGAGGCTTATCCTTATGAAGAGGATAACTTTATCTGTTATTATTACTGTGTTACTCTATTTGGTCTTTGTTGGATCTCATTAATATTTCAGAAAACCATTAAATGGATGAAAATTTTTAAGTATATCACATAGTCCTAGTCCAGTCCAGTTAAGTCAATGGTGGGTGAAGAAATAAAAAAACATTCTGCAAAACATATTTTCTGCATGATCATGAGCTTGATTTACTATTCTGTGGACACGGTAAACTAAAACACGTCAACAATGTTACATCTAATTAAATTGAGAATTAATCTGAGACTTTGAAATAGCAAATTGAGAGCAAAAGAAAAGTGAATTGTTTGCATATTTTAGGGATTATGTGAGCTCGATTTTGTATTTTTTTGGAAAGTGAAACTAATTTGTGTGCGCAATTTAATACATTGTAACCATGAAAAAAAATTAAACTGACTGTGGCCCCTCCCGACCTCCGTATATACCATTAGTGTAGTGGTTATAATTCTTATTTTTATGTCATGGAGAATTTTGGTCATAGTACAAAAGAAGGAAAAAACAGAACATAAGTATTTAAACATAGAAAAAATACAAACTATATAAATTACATTTTCGGACATGGACATTAAAACACAAAGGAATATAAGTAACCACATAATTGTTGGGGAATGATTCTACAAATTGTTCCAGAAGTGGAATGTGCAATAAATTAATATACTTTGAGACTTACATGTCACAACAAGGACTCAGAGCTTTCATGTAAAAACACATTTATTAACTTTGCGGGTGATCCAAGTACTTCTAGGGATTGTTGGCGAGTGAGGAGTACAGATTAGATGGGTGGTGCAGGTGATGGGGCTGCCCGGGGAATTTGATGCTGTCATTTCTGACAGCCCCATTCCTAGTTGAAAAGAATACCATCTGTCCTGAGTCGGTGTTCGCTACACTCAGCCTTTATTTATGTGTTTATTACTATCTTGTTCCTCCACGTACTTCCACACAGCTGACCTGTGAGTTTCTGCCTTTAACCATTTTGACTAGCCCACTGTATCATTGCACTACGTTTATGAAACGCTCTGTGCTATGCTGAGCTTCCAATGAATTACAAGTGTGAGTAGCATAGGAGCTAGTGCTATACTTCCAGCACATTCTGTTGTAAAGCAATCCCATTGGCTTGGTTGTTGTTTCCCTTTATCTCCGTTTCCTTTACCCTTCACGTTGAGCTCTGTGTCTCATACAGCTGCTGCTTCCTTTTCTCCTGCAGGTTGAAAACATCGACGCCTGCCTCAGTTTTTTGGCAGCTAAAGGTGTGAACATACAGGGCCTGTCTGCAGAAGGTAACCCAGCTGCTCTGCTATGACCAGGAAGCGAAAACTGGCCTGATGCCACAGCTTCAGTGCATTTGCTTTTAGTCGAAATTGTAAAATTGTGATGTGTTAGATTATTGCAGCTGTGCATGTGTAAGGACCAGGTTGACATTGTGGTTGATGTCTTTGGGATTTCATGGAATATAGCACCAAATGTAAAACAAGGCAGAGGTGAAGTACCCAAGGGGTGGGGGGCATGTACATGTACTCTACAATATTTAATTTAGTTTCATTTACTACCCCCAAGAAGCAGACCTTGTATATAAATGACTAAGTTGTGTTCCCCAATATGAAACTGTCTGCTATGCTGCTACTGGTGCTGACGCTGTCTCTGATCATGGTTATCGCACATCCTGAGGGAGGTGCTTAGGCAGGACACTATCGCAGTTATCTGGAGGCAGACCACTGACTCCCCAAGCTTTTGGTCCTCAAATTCCTTCTGTCAGTGAACAGCAGTCCTTTATTTTAATATTTGTGTTTGTAAGACAGAGTCCCCCAACCTCTCAGCTAGCAGTCCTGCTTCTCTTGAGTTTGTCGTTCAGACACTAGAAGACAAAACATGTCAGGATTCCTGTAATGGTTTTCTTTTATTACAATTATGAGAATAGAAATTTTTATGTAGTTGTCCGTCACAGTAACAAGAAGACTATGCAGCTTCCAGACTCAGTGGGATTTCCCTTTAGAGATGCCAGACCCTGTACAGGCAGTCCTTGGGTTAACAATGTCTTACTTATGGACCACGTTTAGGAATGGAATGCCATGAAGCCTATTATATGAAAACATTTATTTCAGATTCGGATTAATTGTATTTTTTTTAACTACCTTTACATTTACATAGAGATGATTGTGTGTATATATATATATATATATATATATATATATATATATATGGCTCCTACATCTGTCACAGTACCAGGAAGATTGTGTAGTTCCCAGAGTTTCCATGTGAACCCTGTACTTTGAAACATTGCATGTGGAGTATATTTACATGTAGAATTATTATACTGTTTGCTTAGATTCTGCTGTCACAGCCTCCAGCTCTTTGCTCTTGGTTAAAATTACGACCGAACCTGGGATGTTTTAGATACGTTATAGCTGTATGTCTGAGTGTGTGCACAGGCCAGGTCGCCCTTGTGAGCACAGTCTTCTCGCTGCATTCCTGACCATCCTTCTTTCCCAACAGAGATCCGGAATGGGAATCTAAAAGCTATCCTGGGCCTCTTCTTCAGCCTATCCCGGTACAAACAGCAGCAGGCACAGAAGCAGGCCACCCTACACCCCCAGCACCGACCCCTTGCCCAGCAAACTAGTGCCCCCACCCAGACTGGACCGAGCACCCATGGGACCCCCGGCCCTCTGCAGGCCCAGTCACACCCCTCTTCAGCACACATGTTGAAAGCACAAGCAGAGATGCAGTCCAGGTAAAGTCCCATGTGGTGCACGCTAGGTAATTCTGTGCTTGGGACTTAGTCACAGTACCAGTGCGTTGTATTTGGTTTGGTCACAGTAGTGTAGTTCCAAGCTGGGGAGGGCATCTTAAATGTTTTATATGCTTTTAAACATTTAGTGAATTATTCTCCCATAGCACCAGTGTTTGAATAATGTATCTCAGAATAAGCAGTCAGTATGTTTTCTTAATGAGGCTATCTATGCTACAAGTACCGTGAATTCACTAGTGTGTCATTTAGCTCCCAGGTGCTTTCAAGGGCCAGGAAACTTGACTGTTATGGTTCACGTTTGTCACTCTGCTCTGTGCTCTTAGCTCCCACCTCCTGTGATGTGCTCACTTCCATCTCTCCACTGCTCTCTCTTGCCGTACAGTCTCCCATCCAATGAGGCTTCTCAGAGCAAACTGCTCAGGTTGACTCTTGGTCACAGAAAGTCTTCTAGGTCAGCTCTCGCTTTTACCCCTGCATATGCCCCACCCCCTGCTGCTAACAGGCTCAAAGCATGCCGTTTTGAGTTCTTTGTAGACTGGTCAAGCTTTCCCCAAACCAAAGGGTTGCGCAAAACATTTAATAAGCCTGATCCTTAATGGTGTGCTTGACAGAACATATGAGTGAGTTATCAGTTTATTAGCTGTGAGCGTAAAGCAGCAGCCATAAGCTGACATGTAGGCATGAGAAATCCTGCTTTGTGGGTTAGAATGAACATCCATATCTCATTAATACAGTACGGTCGTGCTGTCATTAAAATTGACAATATAATGCATGTATGCATGGTACATAAAATTATTGCATCATTTAGTATTGCAGTAAAAAAAAGTCTTGAAATGGAAAGTCGTTACTTTCCAATTACTTTTTTTTTTAACTGTGCTTAACATAACTTCCATTTAAACCATTTATAGATGAGAATTACAATGTAAATCAGTGCATCATCTCCACCTGCTGGTGAGATGGCTGTAACTGCACAGGAATTTCCAGTCTGTCCCAGGAGTTTTTAAATGGCTTTTTCATTTGTGGTTGACAGTTTTCGCTTGTTGTGGTTGATCCTTTTTCCTATATACACCTCCATAACCACCGTATGAAATATCTTCCTTTTTTCTGATATGCTAAATGAATGTGCTCCTCTTGCATGAACATGTGTGTGACTGCAATGTGCATGGAATTGGGGAAAAAACAAGCATTTAATAATGTCCATCTGTATGGGAAACACATGAGACGGTGGCCTGCATTGTTATTTCTCACTGTTTTTGAGGAACTGTCTCTTTTTAAATGTTGCTATGTTTGACAAGTTTGTTTCCTTTAAAAGATGCTTTTAAAGACCAGCTTCTTGGGATATGGTGCTATGTTAATAAATGCCTTTTCCTGCTGTAAGTGCCTGTGGCTGCTGCTTATTGAAAAGAAAATGTGTTACTCATATGCAGCAATAAGTTCCAGGGAGGCATGTGAATTGACCCAAGTAGCTCACAAGATCAGAGTGTAGATGTTTACAAGCTACGTGAGGATGCTGTAATTGGCTTACTGGGGCCTTCTGGTTCCATTTCCATTTGCTCTGGCCTTCTGTTCCCCGTCCCCAACCCTTCCGAATGATGCCCATTGTGACACCAGAATATTTAAATTCTCACTCCCTCGCTCTCAATATCTACCCTGTCCCCCCCCCCCCCCCCCCCCCCCCC
>JAODKL010000319.1:0-12386 GCA_026780765.1 Petrocephalus schoutedeni
GAAGGACCTACGCGCATTCAAAGCCTTCGGCTGTTCACTTGGATTCCGTCGTTGGGCCAGGGAACAGGTCCCTACAGGGGGGTAATGTCACAGTCTGCCCATGTGCTCCTTATGTGCCACGCCCCTTGTTCCCCTCGTGCGTATTCCCTGATTGTGCCCAGCTGCCCCGTGTTTCGTCCTTGATGTCTTTCCTATTTAGTCGATCTATGTCAGGTTCCCATTGTCGATTGTTGTGTGTGTGTGTGTGTAATGCGTGTGTCGCTACACATCGTTCATGGTTTTGCCACTACTTGTGCCTGTTCAGTCCTGTCTATCGGAATAAATGTCCTTTTGAAAGTACCACCTGCATTATGGGTCGTCGATCCCAAAGGATCCTTGACAGGTGGCTTTCCCGAAAGCGATCGATCGTAGTGAATAGGTACTACCTAGTAAAATAACGAGCGAGGTCCATGTGCGTCCAAAACTTTATTTCAGAAGTAACAAACGTTCTCTTAGTAGTACTTTGTTGGCTCCTCCCCCGCCTCCGAGTAAGTAAAGTATGATACTGTTTATAACAGGAACATCGATCCCACATATTTCAATTGTGAAATGTGTTATTTTATTGTGACATCTGGAATAGGCAAATGTAAGAGATGTAAAATAACTATAAAATCAATTAAAACAACCAGGAAGAGACCAAAAATGAACCTATTTGTTGAAAATATAAAAATCTCAAATTTGGATGCTGCTTCCTTGTAAAAAATAGCAAAAGGGAAAGGAAGTAACATTTCTCAAAAAAAGCCTTAAAACAACTAATTGAGGAGCTGGCCAAAAATATATTTTAATATAATAATTACTGCAATGCTGTGCAGCAAAATACACACAAAAACAGCATAGCAACATTCAAGGGGAAATTTTTGAACTCCCAAGGACTTGTGTAGGCACCTGAATCTTCAACAGGACCAAAGCACACTCTACAGCAGTCTGTGTTCTTTGGTGTGTGGTGTTATACCTCTTCTCAGCCACGATTTGGGGGTTCAACGCTGGAGTTAGCAGGTATTCACTAAGAGGATGATTGGTGCCTCCCAATAACCAGCCACCAGTAAATTCATCCTTGCACCATCTTTTGCCATCTGACACTACAAAGTTGGGACTAGATAGAAGCATCATGTGCACAATGATTTTCTCTAGGTCACTCGGAGACAATGTCCAATGTACAATGTACAATGCCCTTGATTGTTGCTTGTCAGCTGCATGGACATTTAGTGCCAAGAACATTTTTTGAGAGGTGTAGATTGTCAAAATATGACTAGGGTTGAGTTTTCCATCCACTGCATGCACAATGCCAGGTATGCCTGCAGTGGCATGAAAACCAATTTTAGTGTCATGCAAGGCATCCCATCCCACTGGACATTGTATATAGTTGTGCACACAACACAATAAAAATGTGATTAATTGATGCACAGATGCAGGACACAGTGGCCTTGCTGAGCCCATGTGCATTTGTAGGTCTGCAAGAATTCACCACTGGCGTAAAGAGAAGTTGCATGGTGCAATGAGGGCAAAATTCCAGTATGCACATCTTTTTAATTTATCCTGCACCAGACTAAGGAGGCTCATTATTTCATCGCAGGCCAGTCTGTATTTCTTCATGAATTGTTCATTACTGAGATGGTCCATGGGGTTCAAGGGCAGCCGCAAAACAGCAGTTAGACAAGCAACTTGGCTTCCTGGACGTTGTATTAGCTTGACAAGCACAATTTTCTGTCACTGATTCACCTTCCCAGATAAAAAGATGTGACTGAACACATAGCAATTTTGATTGATTACACATTATCTAGCATACTAGGGTTGTCCAGAATTCATGAATTATGCCCCATTCCATTCATTAATTGGATTTTGAATTGCTGAATTGGAATGACAGTAATACAAATTTAAATGATTTCAATTCCAAGCAATTCAATGCAATCACACATGAATGTAATTTAATCCAGCAAAATATAAATACATAATAGATTTACTTCCAAGATGGTAGATGTATATATTGACCTGTGGTGCACTGTGGTGCCGAAAATCACATGACCTCCACATCTGACCCAGATATGGTGCTACAGACAAGAACTCAGTAGGCTGAGCTTGTGGATAAATAGCACCAGGGGTTGATTAATGAACAAGCTAGCCTAGGCTACAGCCTAGGGGCCCCACAGTGATCAGGGGCCCCATATTGGCCGTCTTTTCTTTATTTATTTATTATTATTATTATTTTATTATTATTAAGTGCTCCTTTTTTTGGTCACGAGTTGGTGATTTATCTAAATGTATCTCTTTCTGGTGGTCTTTTTAATACTACTGTGTATTTTCTGGTTCAAATAGTCTAGGTTTTTCAGTTTTACATTAGTTTGCTATGTGAAATGGACATTAGGAGCCTGATTAATTAGTTTTCTGGCAGGAAAGCACAGAGAAAAACATTCTAATAGTAATAACTTGTTTTATATTTCTTTGAAATTTGCTTCTCTCTATGTCTAGATCTATGCCAGGGGTGGCCACACTTTTCTGGCTTGCAAGCTACTTTTAAAATGACCAGGTCATAATGATCTACCTACACTAAAAATGCAAAATGTTTTTAAATGTTTTTTTTTACATATATACACTGAATATACTTTGTATAGACAGTACATGGTGGCAAACCTTTCTCCACTGCATGAAGCATTACAGCACAATACTATCCAACACATTTATGGTTCCATGCTTGCTCTGGCTCCCCCACTCATTGTTTTATATCCCTTATTTATTAGATATAAATTAGAAGGCTAGCTGAGTCACTTTGCTCACTGGAGTTTTGCATTAGCACGCAATATAAATAAAATAGCATTGCAGTACATTTGCATTTTCTGTGTGGTGACCCGTGTGATCTTCACAATAGGTTAGAAGAGAATGGAAGTGAAAAGTAGGAAGCAGTTGTTACTGTAACCTAATGTAACAAAGTTTTAAGCAACAGCAGACTGGCTGTTACATCAATCAAGTGGCTGAAGACAAAAAAGGGAATAGATGCCAAAAAAGGGAATAGATGACTGGCTAACATCTAATCTTAATTTTTAAATGATGCTCAATCTACCCACACTACCTTTGCGATCTACTGGTCGATCGCGATGGACATGTTGGGCACCCCTGATCTAAGCTACCTAAGTGAAATGTGTCTTGAGTGCTCACTGTGATGCCTTTTACACACGCTAGATCAGAGTGTAATGCTTTAAGGTTCCTGCTATTAAGATGCGGTTATCCAGTGACGTCTCTGCTGTGCTGTTCCTGGTTGCTGCATATGACTGATGTGAAAGTGTAGGCTGGATGGTTGTAGTAGAGGGACCTACGGAAAATGCAGCCTAGGGGCCCCTGAACATGTTAATCTGCCACTGGATGGCACAGTTTCCAGTAGTTACTTGTTTATGAAGACAGATATTTCTCATAGTAAGCTACATACAGTAATAATGAGAATTTCACACCGAAATTTTAAATAGTCTATTAACATCCATTCCCACAGATTTAAACGAGTTGATTTGACAAAAAAACATTCTGGAAGGGTTCCATCGAGGATAATAAAGATCTTTATAATTATTTTGTTTCAGACCTGGCACTATGAGGATTTCTGATTCTACTTTTACTACTAATGTTCTGTCATGTTATGTAATGTCAATTTGCAACTGATCAAATGCTGTCTGCCACAGTTAAGAGGGGGGAGGAGTGGTTCTCAGTAAGGAAGGTATCTGATCCACTGGGTCATGTATGGATGTGTGGTACCCCCCTTGGTCAAATGTACAATAACATTTTTGGATCTCTTTCATGATGTAAGCCAGAAATTATGAAATTTAGAGGAATCAGCAATGACAGTTTTTGTTATGTCCAGTGTGATATTTTCATGGATCTTGTCTAGCGTGGCTCTACTGTATCTGGCGAGTGCTGTATGTTAGCAATCAACAATCATGACATCATCAAGCAACAATATATTTGGCTGGGTGATTACTCTGGCGACCTCACTGTTGCCTAAACAAACAACATTATGTACTAAACTTGTCTGTGCTTCTGCTGGTCTTGAGAAGGTGTTAAAAGAGCAGAATGTCTCTTCCAGAATGTCTTTGCATACTAACTACTATCTTTTATGAGATCTAAGACTTTTATTAAACAAACTCATCTTTGTGCTGGATACAATTCCCCCGTCTTCCTGGGGATAATGCTTTAAGAAGCATCACCATGAGACATATATTTAGGTGCATGCAAGCTTTGGGGTAGGGGGGTCATCACAGCACAGAGTCAGCCAGCATGCAGCACTCCAGGAGCTGGGGGCTAAGGGCCTTGCTCAAGGGCCCTCAGACATATGACTGTTCTGTTAAGCCCAGGGCAAAAACCAGCAACCTTCTGATTACAGGCACAGAGCCACAAACTGCTCCAAAATAAGTTAACATAATTGCACTTTGATTTCAACAAGTAGGTTCAGAAAATGGATGGATGGATGGATGGATGGGTGGGTGGGTGGATACACTTGAGTTTCAATAAGAAGATATATCAATACAATACAACACAATTAGTCTCGAAGCACTTTACATAATCTTAAGGAAAAAAACTCCCTAGAAGGAAGAAACCATGGGAGGAGCCAGACCCAAAGGGGGAGCCCATACCAAAGGCCTGCAGAGGAGGTGAAAGGACTCCTATGTGAATTTTCTAATGAGTATACATAACCAGGGATGTGCAGCAATCACCCAACCCCCCCCCCCACACACACACACACACACACCCTGCATGGTCTCTACGTGGCCCTAAATATAACAATTTATTCCGATGCTGTCATTGTTCTTCAGCTTGATAATAATAAGGTACATTAACAATACATTAACAATGACCGTACATGTCATTCTCTAGATATAATGACTTTAGTGGCAACATCGCCTGCTTGGTGTTTTTATCCAGAGGTAAAAGCCCCTGTGGTTGAGCTATTTGTTGGCTTATTTGATAAAAGGGCGCTAACATTGTCACTCTCAATGGGGGAAGCCGGCTGCTCGCTGTGTATTTAAAACACAGCACATGAGGTCGCCTGTGACTGTATTAAGGCGGGCTGCCTGTGCGGGCATTTCAAAGTCCTCTAATGAATGTGGCATTTAAACCCCTCAGCAGGAAATGGAGAATGCTGAGCAGTCATTATCAGTGCTAAGGGTTTAACTATTTATTATAAAGGAAATCCCCATGGATCCCCAAATATAAAGAGAGAATAGATGGTCAGAGTTCATGGATTAGAGTCAAAAGATATCCTCATACTGGGAATTGCGGATGTTCTGCATAATATTAAATATAAGATTTTGTATGGGCTTTTATGTTTTGACTAATATCTTGATTACCCTGGACCTGAACACAGTCAACGGTCAAAGATAGAATAACACTACCTCCAAAATGCACACAGCCATGAGACTAGCTTTCGGCCAGTCAGTACTTTTCTTGACATTTGGTGTGCTGATTGAATAGGGGCAACTGACTGTGAGGTATTTACGAGTTATAATCAGTATCGCTAATAACAGAGTGGAGGGACTCACATTCCGATGATTACTAATGAGGAACAAAGACAGAACAAAAACAGAAACCAGGGAAGACTGGGAACAATCTGACCAGTCTGAGTCACAAAGCCAAACTGAGAAGCAGAACTTAAAACTGAACAATGTGACATTAAGTATACAGAATTTAAATAGAGTAACTGTACATTACACCAAAGTGGGTGATCATGCACTTAAAACATGTGTAAGTAGACGTGGCCATGAGAACTTATGGAAAGGTAGGTGGATGAAAGGTTTTGGATGTGACATATTTGGATGTCCTACTAAGGGTTTCATTTTTCCTTAACGATACTGAGAAAATCTTAAAAACAACACGGTTACTTCCGATCTCTCTTTCATCTCCTAATGTTTACTTCTATATTTGGCAGACGCTTTTATCTAAAACAACATACAAGTGATGGGGTACAAAAACTTAAAAATGCTTCTACACTGAAGGAAATAAACAAAGTGGCTACATTGTCATAACCTGTGAATCTAGTTTAGTATCTGGATTTAAATCACCTTGCCATGCGATAATAGGACTTGGCTACTTCTTTGTACACTTTCCCAGCCTTTCTGCGGTGCTCACATTGCAGGGTAGGTTTTGGGCAAGCAGATTCTTAATTACTCAGATTAGTGCTGGGTGATGAGTAATTGGCCAAGAGACCTTCTCACCTTTCAGTACCAATTCCTTCACCCCGCTGCCACTGATTTCGCTCATCGTCACATGTGACTGTCATTGCCCCCTACTCCTGATGACAGATGATGCCCTCATGTCCAGCATCCAGGCACAAGGCTGTCCCCTAATGTTAGCCTCATAGCTGATGGCAGTTTTGGCCTTTCAGGTTGAGATATGCAGATATTACAGGCCTGCAGCAGCTACAGTACCCATGACATGAATATAGAAAAGGAAATAAAATGTGTACTTTATTGTAACTGACACATGCATGATGGGAAAAATTATAAATGGGGTGAAAAATAGACTGAACAGTGGAGTCTGGCCTCATTGGCATTCCATACACGTTCAAAAGTCCGTGGGGGCTTCTCAGGACGTTCGGCAGTCCCTGTCCATATTAGACAAGCCAAACAGAAGACAAAGTGGTAGGAAATGGATGCCATGATACAATGCCACCGGTTTTATTCAAAGTTTCATTTCCTCATTCCCAAACAAAGAAGATAAATGACAGTTTGCCTCGCTCAAGGAATTGAAATGTTTCCTTCAGAAGTGAAGGCGGGGGGGGGGGGGGGGGGTCCAAGGACCTGCATTTACTGCAAATTTTACATTTTGACCTTGACATCTGTGCTGATGAACTCTTTTTAAGATTCTTTTAAAACTTGTTTGCAAAGCACTTAAAATGACATTTGACACTCATAACCCACAACTTTTCTCCATTATTAAAGTACTTTTAATACTGGTGGAACAGGCTCACCTTTGGAGAACATTTAATTCTGTATCTTCTCTCGTGACAGCTTTTAATGTGCCTTTTTTCAGCTTTATCTCACTGTTATGTGATTTTCATCCAGCTCTGGACAACAGTTGAGCGAATGCACAGATGGACAGAGTGTTTTTAACAGTCTGCTGGCAAACAGCATTGCCTTCAATATGAGAATGCAAGTGTATCACTATTAGTTTGGTGAGAGACATAGAGGTTGTTTGAACTGTTGAACCTCTTTTTGAGAGGGTGGTGCCAGAGAGCAGAAATGGTCCTGCTCCCCCAAAGAGCCTATTTAGACTCATAGAGGAGGAGAACTAAAACCCCACTCAGAAAGAATTCTGATTTCCTGGTCTGCCTGTATAGTGATAAAAAGGATAACTGAAATATAGACTTTTTGTATAATGTTAGAGCCAATTAAGCCACTGAAGGTCGATGGAATGCTTATCAGCAGTATCTCTGACAGCACAATCGACCGCGTTTCTTCATTTCCACACATAAAATGCAAAGCTGCCTCCTGCCTCACATTTATATTCTGATTTAAGTGAGAAATTCTTCTCTGAATGCATTTAAAACATTTGGTATTCTACCTTTTTTCCAATAATCCAAAGTTGGGCCTCCTCAGGCCATTCTCCTGGAAGCAATTGACGTTAGCAGCTAGCATCCATTTGTTTTTCCCTCCAGTGTGATGTCAAAAGTCATTAATGGTTGCATTGTATGTGTTCAATGCAGGAAGCAGCCTGTTGAATCATGTTGCTCTGGGACCGATCTCTGTGTTTAGGACTTTGGCAAAATAACTAATGCAAATGACATTCCAACGATGGCATTTCATGGCACTCTGAAAGGATGGCTGCCTTGGCGAGACAATAACACATCTGAAGAGAATAATAAGAGCATAATTAGGGGCTCTTAGTGATCATGCACACCATCCTGTTGATTAGAATTGAATTTTCTCTTCCCCTCACATGTACTGTAATGAAGAGATCGCAAGGGGGACTCATTTTTCCTGAAGCGTGCCTCAAAATACAATGTACACAATGAGACTTAAATTTTTATGGATATATTTTGTATTGAGTGGTATGTGAATGTGGTCAGAAAGATGGTAGACTCATATGTCCAGAATTGAAGCTTTGGGTCTCACCCCCAGTGTGGTGAAGCTCGCCTTTTCTACCCATGTTGCGCGAATTTCCCCCTGCAGTCCAAAGACATGCAATTAGGCTAATTGGAATCTTTCAATGTAACCCACAGTGTGTATAGAGTGCCCTCCTGCCTGATGCCTCCTGATATTGGCTCTTCCTAAAGGCCAGGGGTGGGCAATCTTATCCAGAAAGGGCCGCTGTGTGTGCCGGTTTTCACTGCAATTCCCTAATTAGGTTAATAATTAGAGGACTGATTGGCAGGCGAGTTCTCACACCAGGGTTTGAACAGCTGACCTAAAAGTTATCCCAAAAACCTGCATACACACCGGCCCTTTGCGGGTAAGATTGCCCACCCTTGCTATAGGTGGATACTGGATAAGAGGTCTAGAGAATTTTACTTCATACTGTAGCTGTGCATCCTACATAAATTACGGTGTAAGACAACTGACCTTCTAATGAGTCAGTATTTTTCTTCTGTGACCCTCAAAGTAAAGCTAATTTGCAAAGTAAAATTTTCAACATTTTTTTTAGTTTGATGCAAAAGAGAAGGTACAGTTATGGTATCTCTGCATACAATAAGAAAGAATGATTTATAAGGAAATTTTTGCTCAAACTGTATTCTAGAGTAATTAGCACATGCCCAGTTAAAACACATAATGGTGACAGTAGGCATTGAAGATGTTCTCCTCCTTAAATTGAGGTTATTGATTCCTTCCTGTCTTCTGGTCTTATTTTCCCTTTTACCTGTTTCATGCACCACTTTGACAAATGCCCTGGGACTCCTGAAAGGCACTATATAAAAATAAATTGAAATTAACTTTGGTAATAATGTCTCATCATGAGCCCTGTGCACAATTTGTGGTCTGTGGGATTTGCTGATATTTTGTATTTATCAAGGCTTTTGATGCATTGCAGTCTGGAGAAGAGATATTTTCCGGGTTGGGGTGAGTGCTAACATGCAAGATTGTCATCTGCTACACACCAAGTCCCTGCGCACAGATGCAGTAGGACAGTCATGCCATGAGCTCACATTGCTTTGTTTTCTAGTGGTTCTCTCCAGGGAACCATGTATGCAATTCTTTAGAGGGAATTCAGGAAACAAGAGAATTTGGTGGTGTGTGGCTCTGCGGCTTAGGGCCCTGCGCCAATTCAATAAAATACTATATTGTTGTATTGCAAGTCTATATGGGTTTTTTAAACACATAGATTTATGCCACAGGCATTTTTTACTGTGACTAGAGAGTAAAAAATGCCATGTGGAGATGTATTTTGTCTCACGGTGTATACCCCGATGGCATTCTATACAATTTTTTTTCCTTCCAGTGCTTGGGACTGTTGGGTCGGAACAAAAGTGTGCACACTTATGTTCTGCAGAGCTCTCCTTAGCGCAGCATCTCTACATTCCCATTGGTTGCTGGCGAACTGTGTCATAGCTCATTACCATAAAGTTGACTGGGCTTAAACTTCGTTTTGATGCTCTCACTGCCCAGATTGTGCCGCGCTGCTCCTCGACACCTCCCGACACACCATCCCACAAAGAATGAATGACTTCCGGTCGCTTTGACGCTCTCGCCACTCACAGTGTGAACGCAGCATAAGAGCCACCTACCCTAAAAAAAATACTCACCATCAAGAGAAAGACTCTGACTAATAGGGACCTTATGGCCTTTTCTTATTCAAATTAAAATAAAAAAAGCGGTGCAGCATCAACACTGTTTATGGTGCGGATGGGGCGCTGCTGACCTCAACCAGGGACATTGTGGGTCGGTGGAAGGAATACTTTGAAGACCTCCTCAATCCCACTGGCACGTCTTCTAATGAGGAAGCAGAGTCTGGGACCTGGGGGTGGACTCCTCTCTCTCCGGGGCAGAGGTCGCTGAGGTGGTTAAAAAGTTCCTTGGTGGCCGAGCCCCGGGGGTGGATGAGATCCGCCCGGAGTTCCTTAAGACTCTGGATGTTGTAGGGCTGTCTTGGCTGACATGCATCTGCAGCATCACGCGGACATCGGGGGTTGTGCCTCTGGATTGGCAGACCGGGGTGTGGTCCCCCTTTTTAAGAAGGGGGACTGGATGGTGTGTTCCAACTATAAGTGGATCACACTCCTCAGCCTCCCTTGGTATGGTCTATTCGGGGGTTCTGTAGAGGAGTATCTGTCGGATTGTCGAACCTCGGATTCAGGAGGAGCAGTGTGATTTTCGCCCTGGCCCTGGAATAGATGACTAGCTCTGTACTCTCAGCAGGGTCCTGGAGGGTGTATGGGAGTTTGCCCAACCAGTCCACATGTGTTTTGTGGACTTGGAGAAGGCATTCGACCGTGTCCCTCAGGATATCCTGTGGGGAGTTCTCCGGGAGTATGGGGTGTCGGGCCACCTTATAAGGGCTGTTCGGTCCCTGTACAACTGGTGCCAGAGCTTGGTCCGCATTGTCGGCAGTAAGTCAGACTCGTTTCCGGTGAGGGTTGGACTCCACCAGGGCTGCCCTTTGCCACCGATTCTTTTCATACCTTTTATGGACAGAATTTCTAGGTGCAGCCAGGGCGTTGAGGGTGTCCGATTTGGTAGCCTCAGGATTAGGTCTCTGCTTTTTGCAGATGATGTGGTTCTGTTGGCTTCTTCAGATCGTGACCTTCAGCTCTCACTGGAGCAGTTCGCAGCCGAGTGTGAAGCGGCTGGGATGAGAATCAGCACCTCCAAGAACATGATCACGAATACAAGCAGCCGAAACGAGTTTCTTCCCCAGGGTCGCTGGACTCTCGGTCATTCAGGGGAGTCTCAGAGTAGAGCCGCTACTCCTCCACATTGAGAGGAGCCAGATGAGGTGGCCCGGGCATCTGGTCAGGATGCCTTCTGGACGCCTCCTTGGTGAGGAATTCCGGGCATATCCCATTGGGAGGAGGCCCCAGGGAAGAGCCAGGACATGCTGGAGAGACTATGTCTCTCGGCTGGTCTGGGAACGCCTCGGGATTCCCCCAGAATTGCTGGACGAAGTGGCCGAGGAGAGGGAAGTCTGGGTTTCCCTGCTTAGACTGCTGCCCCCACGACCCGATCCCGGATAAGCGGTAGAGAATGGATGGATGGATGTGTAGGAAATAACAGCTCAAATGGTGGTGTGTTTCTACCGATATTCAGGGGAATTAATTATGGATTAAGTATTGATTAATTAATCGGTAATTAATTATGAAATATTACATTTCAGTCGTTGTTCCAATATCCAATATCATCTTTTATATTGGTCCCAATTAGTCAATTGTTGGACGATTTAAGTCCAGAATGCAAATGGAATTCACTCAAATAGTATCGCTACTTAGTCTGAGATAGGCTGCTCGTCCAGCGAACAGTTTCACTTGGTAACGTAGCGACTCTGCTCTTGGCCGGAGAGAGAGTCTCGCGATACTTGAGGACGCAATTGGGACTGAAAAGCTTAGTAGCGGTTTTGCACCAATAAAGTGGCCTATTGTGAGCACTTCACTACGGTGGCCCTGAAGGTCAAAACACACCCACATTTCAAAAAACACACCCACATTTCAAAAAACACAACAAAATTTCAAAAAACACAACAACATTACAGAAAACACAACGACATTTCAATAAACACACCCACATGGCAAAAAACACACCCACATTTCAAAAAACACACCCACATTTCAAGAAAGACAACATTTCAAATACACGACATTTCAAAAACACACCCACATTTCAAGAAACACAAGAACATTTCAAAAAACACACCCACATTTCAAGAAACACAACAACATTTCAAGAAACACAACGGCGTTTCAGAAAATGGAAAGATTCTCCCCCCATAGCCGGGAGAGAGGTGGGGGCTTTCTTTAGTTCCACAAAGGAAATAACTCTAATGCACTAAAACATTTCTAAACACTTGGTTACACCACTTAAACTCATTCCCAATTTCTCTGAGAGACACGTAGGATCACGCAGGCCCCAGAGTCAGTATTTTATGGCCGCTGAGGGAGTAACTCAGCCGCAAGGTCTTATCAAGCACCCCATCCGCACCTCTCACACCCAGGGTCCCTCGGAGTAAAGGCGAAGCCTGCATTCCAAATTTTATTACTCTCCAACGGAGGTCCAGGGGACCCAGATAAGGTGTGGAAGGAAAAAAAGGGGGGATCCTGCATACCTCTGCAGTGGACCAAGCATTAGAACAAAGAGCTGTCTAAAATCATATGCCATATATGTGTATCCGCCTATATGTTGTCTTCACTATTATTTAGCATCAGTACTATAAACCTGTTGAATGTGTAT
>JAODKL010000320.1:0-12308 GCA_026780765.1 Petrocephalus schoutedeni
CTGATAGCAATTCTGTGCACGAAATTAAACATTGCTTTTGATTTCTGTGCACAAAAGACAGTTAAGCCTTATTCTTTCGTGGACGCAATATAAGGGGTGTTTGTTTTTCCGTGTACAAAATGCAGCAATGGTTTATTTCATTTTGTCGTTAAATACTGCTTTTTGTCGCACGAAATGTATTTTGTGGACGAAAATAACCACTTGACACTTGGTGCCCCATACACAGAGACTGTGTGAAATATATATAAGGGCACGTGGCCCAGGCCTGGCAAGTGAGGTGAAGGTAGTAAGACTTTATCCATTCTGCTGAGGTTGTATATGGTACATCACTGTCATCCCTTAGTGCACACCAGATATAACATAAGCCAAAGATTTGTCCAAGTACAACCTTGCAAATATGTGTGTAGATTTTCATATTTTATGCTCAATTTGTTCTTTAATCACAGAAATATTTTTACTGGTATCTTAAGCGCTGAATATAAAATTTTCTGTATCCCATTATTCTAAATAAGAAAACAAATGGGTTCCCATCCCAAACCACCATCAGTTTCCTCTTTACTGCTATGTAACAGTTTACTCCTATATAACAGTCCTCCAAGGATTTCTGCATAATGTAATATTTTAAACACTAAATTCTGAATTATTCATTACTTAATGAACTCATTAGTTGGTTTGTGTGCAATATGCAAAAATACTGCGCTGTATTGGATACTAAATACTAGGGATGCAACAGTCCAGTGTGCCCATGGTTTGGTACGCATTAGGGTTTTTGGGCCACGGTAGCAGTTCGGTTTTGGTATATTAATGTTATCTTAGCTGTAACAGGTTCTTTGATTTTAATTTAATCTATTAGTGCAGCACGATATTGGAGAATTTCCAGATATAGCGATGTGATTTTGGTGTAATAAATACTGGGGTATTTATAAGGTAGTTAACATAAACTTCTCACAAACCTGTCTAGGAGTGACTTAAATAGCAAGGGTGAGAATGATTATGATCGTCTCGGAGAACGCATGCAGCACCCAACTAAAAGCAGCGAGCCATTTTTCAAATTCGGTATAAAGTGCCCCGCCTCACGTTGTGCTTTTATTCAGCGCCGGTGCCAGCTTTTACACTAGTGGAAAATCAACACCAAATACTTTGAGGTACCGGTGGAAAAAACCCCCATTCTCAACACTGAAGCCAAAATATTCCCACACAGCGGATTTATAAGATGACGGTGCCTTTTCAAATAGCGTTTTCTCAGTTTTGCGTTCACTCACCTTTGTCACACAACTGGGAAAAGTTTTGTTTACTTTCCCCTCACTTCTCCAGCATTTGTATTCAAAGCGCTGATAGGCTCCTGGAAATTCAGGGAAATTATGATTGGTTGTGGAAACACTCTGATCAGAGCTACAGAGAAAACGCATCCCCCTGGTCCTAAGCAGTCCTGATTATTTCCAAATGTACAGAATGCGTGCACAATGACTACATTTTAAAAATTTTAAGTTTAATGTCAGGTGTACCGATGTATTGTGGTTCACCTGCATGTATCAAACCGAATAGGGCGTACCAAACAGTTTGAAAAAATACCGAAAACCGCTGCACCCCTACTAAATATATTTTCCTTCTACACTGTAATGACCTTGTACTGTAATGGAAATGGACAGTGAAATAATGTTAAATATATGGAGTGAGTGCAAGTAACACAACATTTGACGTATTAGCTTTTCTAGGCCACTTAGGTTCATCTCCTTTCTGACTTTACTTGATAGTATGGGGAAGATAATGCACATTTAATAATGTGAGCACGAGACATGATTGAGAGAACAGCGGAGATATGATTGCATCATGCTTTGCATCCTCTCACCAATACTCATGTGCAACCTAAGGCTTTTCTCAGGCAGTCACTTCAAATTCTTTTTCAGATTCGGTTTCATTAAACAACTATTCAGATAGTGAATTTTGGGAACACATTTTTTCACCAGAAGCATTACAGTATTATATTCAGATAGTTTGGATAGCAAGGGATACCTGTACTTTTTAATGCTATCTCTCTTCATCACAGACTAAATTGTGCTATTGCAGTTGTTAATCACAGTTTCATTTCAGTGCTGTTTTAGCTTCTCTACGAGTAGTCTTTTGTAAATTTTGACCATTTGTCCTTTTGCTGCAATTTGGGCCTAAAGAGGAGTAGCTTTGGTTTAAGCACAGAAGATTGGGAGACTGCAAGAAACGGACTTATTGAGATTTGGAAAGGAACAAGAATTTTAATTCTAACCCGCTAAACATCCAGGAACTGAACAAAATCATGAACTGCTTACTGCCTTGTTGGTGTTTCTTGGCTCTCTAGATGAAAATCCATGTTTTAGTAGCCTGTTGGTGCAGCAAGCTACATCAGTTCTATTCGGATACATATCACAAATCTAGCCAGATGAGATAAGAGTAGAGTATATGTCCCAAAGGGAGCTACTATTGTCCAGATGGACAGCAGTAACTGAGAGGACAAGATTTTGAGGATTCTGTGAACTTTTATTTTAAATGGACTTTGTCATTCACCTACATTTACCTGAGACTTAAATCTGAAAAGTTCCTACTAATAGAGGTTGACCGATATGGGTTTTCCTATAGCCGATTGTGATATTTAGAAGTCAGGGTCAGCCGATTGCCGATTATGTGCTGCAGATTTTTTGCTATTTTTTGCTATTTCTATTTGCATGGTAAAATATCACACTAATAATATAGAATACACAACATTTCTCAACTTAACATGTATTGAACACTGACTTAGAACATAAATGTAAACTTAAATATAAATAGGGTGCCCAGATAATCCAAGTCATCCCGGGCACTTTGAACTGCTTCAGGTTTTACAAACTACTTTAAACCTGAAAGACTATTTTGCTTGGCTGATAGTTAATTTCCTCTTGTGCTTTGACTGGTTTGTTTTGATGATTGACTCATCCAGCTGTTTCACATTAACATTAGTGACATATATGATTATAGGAGACTGACCAATCAGCACACAGCAAGAATGAGGTGCTTAAGTGAAATCCAGGTGCTTTTAATTGAAATGGTAGTTTACAAATCTTGTCCTAGCTCAAAGTGTCTGGGATGACATGGATTATCTGGTCAGCCTACATATAAAAACACTAAAATAAACGCACGAAACTTCTCTGTCAATGATGGTTTTAATACCCAACCTTAATGTTACCTGTAAGCTACACTGTAAGAAAAGTCTGTAAAGATGGAGTTCAATGTACCGTGTTAATATGAAGGAATTTTCCGTATACATTTTCACAGGTGTTTTACCCTTTAATTTGAATTTCACGTTGCATTGTGGGAGCAAGTACACTAATGTCTGTAAATTTAGCAAAAAAAAAATCCGTATCCGTCCTGGCAGAAAATTACCAGTACATTATACGGATTTTTTTTACAATGTAGAGCTGGTTGAAGGCTCGCCATCATTACGCCAGTTCCCGACTGTTCTGTAGGCTATTCACGTTTCTTTCAAAGCAACACTTCATAGCAAACCAGTTAAATATAGAGGTCTTTGAAAGATCAGAGGTGGGTTGCACAAAACACCTTAAGTTTTCCCCTTAAGCATGATACTGCCAATGACGAAATTAAACATATTTTGCTTCTGACGAATATAAATAAAATAAAATGACAAAAGCTGGATTTCCACCAGTGGCAACTTAGAAGTTACGCAAAAGTACTGGGAAAAGAGAGAAGCAGGCGAGCAAAACCTGAACAGATGGATTTGTATCTGTTACATTAAATGCATTAATGAATGCCCTTTTCTGCATGTGTCTACATATTTCTGCATTGAAAATTTGATCAAATAACCAATATATTTCTGCTGGTATACCGGTGGTGAAACTTACCAGTGTTAGCCAGATTAAATAATGAATTCTAAACATGTCGCAGGCCATATCAATTAAAATTTATAAATCGACTGTCGGTCAAATCTATAATGCCAAATCAATTGGTCATGATTAATCTTATCCAGTTGCGAATTTCTCGAGATTAGTTCATTTCCTTCATTTATGGCCATAAACTGCGTGCTGCAGTTAAGGTACAATCAGGGGTTCTTTAAGTTATTCTCCTCACTTTGGTTTTTGTGCAACCGCTAAGGGAACTTTAAGGGATTCCATAAGTAAAAGACCAAGATAAGCAGAAAAACTTAAATACTTACATGAACATTTTAAGGAAACCATAAAGAGGACATTTTAGGATGTTTTGTGCAACTGTAAACTTTGTGTATGGTAGGGTCATATATGACCCCGTGGGTTCCCCAGGGTTAAGGAAATCTTAACTCAAGGTGTTTTGTGCAACCGGCCCCAGAATTTAAGCAATTCTGTTCTCTCCCAGGACTCTTATGAAGGTTCTGGCTAGGGTCCTGCATAAGCAGCAGCATAGGTCACGTGTTCCACAGCAACTGGGTTTCCCACAGATGTGCCTGTCTGTAAATTGGTAAATCGGCCGATGCCGATACATTAAAAAAATGCCAAATATTGGCCTGATATATCGATTGGCCTTCACTCGCTAACCCAAAAATTCAGTTTTGTGATTCAGGCTCCTTGTGTTTTTATACAGAGAAAGAACATATAAGTTGGTGTATGCACACGCACATCTTACTGTATGTGTATATATCCATCTGCCTCCTCTGCTAGCAGCTTCCCATTTTTCCTCCAACATAATATTTTAGGAACGTAGAAAAGTTGTTGAATTGACACATATTGAAATAGTTTAATGCTATTATGTGACCATTTAATTTGTTACTGAGGTAGGATGTTGATTAGTATCAACAAATATGAGAACATCTGCCACTTCTCAGACCTCTGGCTGATTAACTGAGAATTAGTGCTAATTAAATCATATACTGAGATAATGATAGAATTCAATGACTGTTAAACAGCTATTTTGAGAATGAGGCTCCATCAAAATCTTCATGACGAAAGACTGAGAAGGAAAGGAAAAAAATTTAGAGAATATAATTCACCGTTTTTATTTCTCTTGAATACATTTATTAATTTTTAAATAGTTCTAGAAATGGATACATACACAAAATGCATGCATTGCTGATATGAATTGTATAGATTCATTTAATGTTTCCTATTATGAACAAAGAGGATTTCTCTTAGCCGTAATATTATCCAGGTGTTCATATTTCAAGAGACTGTAAAAAAAAAAAAAAAAAAAAAAAAAAGATGGTATTTGGAGATTTGCTCAAGGGAGACCAGTCTGCATGAGGAGGGAGTCATATGTAATTGCATTAATTACCCAAATGAAAAAATGTCCTGAATGGCTTATCCCCAGCTTATGTTTGCACTGTGGTGTTGACCACAGCAAATAGGCTATGTGATCATAGCCTGGGGGGATCTGCTTCATAAGAACATAAGAACTATATAAACGAGAGGAGGCCATTCGGCCCATCAAGCTCGCTTTGGGAGAACTTAATAGCTCAGAGTTGTTAAAATCTTATCCAGCTCTGATTTAAAGGAACCCAAGGATTCAGCTTGCACTACATTATTCCTCACCTTCAGGCCGAATCACCTTTTCAAATTTTGAATCAAAGTACACTTGAATTATCAATACAATTTGTTCCGTAAAATAGTTTCAGAAGAGGAAAATTCATAAGTTGTAAACACTGTTACTGCCCATTTCAGCCCAAAGTAAATTCATAAAAAAAAAAAACATACACAAAGTTTAAGAATGTTGTCTGTTTTATAAAGCGGTAACTAATAATGAATACGATGGTGTTTTTCTACTAATTTCTACTAAAAAATCAACATTAACAAGTAATATTCAATACAACAAGGTAAACAAATAATCCACTTATAAATGAAAGACAAGGTCATATGGAAAAGTAAAAAAGGACAGGTTCTGAGAATTTTTCTTTTGAATTGAAGCCAGTTTTGAACAAAAATGTTTGGATAACTAATACTGGCACTTTTAAATATAGTTAGTTCTTTACAGATTATAGCTGGGTATAAGTGAAGATTTTAATACCAAAAAATTATAAATGAAGGAGCTGGTAAAATTGCATAATATATATTAACTTTCTGAAAATATTCACATCATTGAACATATGAATATGTGAATTATATCTGATATTATAATAATTATTACAAACAGGATTAGTAATTAAAAATCTATGCACAGATTTAGTTGCATACTAAATATAAATCCACAGCACTCTACCTAGCTATTTAGCATGACCTTCAGGAAACGCATATTAAACCTACATGGTTTCTCAATTTTTTTTTTAGGTTTTCTGCATAAGCACAGTATAAAGAGCTATGGGATGTATCGGAAGCAGATAAAGGTGCAGCTAATCAACAAAGGAACTTTATGATCAATCTGACCATCATGGGTAGCAGTGATATTGTGCTAACCTAGTTGGGCTTTTCTTTCACCTCTTCCTTCAAGCTGATTAAAAAGAGACCATCTTTACAGCTTCACTCAGTAGAAGTTCCCCAGGGCTCTTACTTAACATATAATATGCTACTGTTAGTAATTACTCATATTTGTAAAACAAAAGGTGTCAGTCTTAAGCATCATGTGCATTGTTGGATATATGAGGGATAATAGTCATGTTGATTTTTTTTAAATATATATATGTCGCACGCTGATAAATTTGTGATATTCATGGTCTACTTTTTAATAGCAACATCTTCACTGATTGGGGCCTTACTGAATAATTAAACTGAGCTTCTGTGTGCTCTCATGGTTGTTGATCTGTTAGTCTTCTGCACGTCATCGAAGCATATGTTGAATTTTGAGTAAAGTAAATTCATCAATATGTAATGCAATACTTACAAATGGCTCCATCAAGTTTACTGTAAGTCATTGTTAGAATTAATTCTTATAAAACTCTCTAATGATCCAGTGACTAATAGAATACTGTGTGTCTTAAAAGACACCCAAAGGAAAACTGCTGAAATGAATGTCTGCTCCATGAATGTGTAGAAACAGAGACTGATTATAGGTAACTTGTGCAGATGCCTTTGAGATGTTCACGTAAACTTGGCTTTCTACACACTATATGTAAAATTGCTCAGACTTACTGCTGATGTCAGTTCCAAAACCCTTGCCTAATATTTGTTCTTTTTATCACTGAAGCACCAGTCCAGTCCATCACGTTGGAATTAATTTGCTTCATCACCAAACTGAATCCCTGGATTTCTGATTACTTCTACTGTCAATATGAAATTAAAAAATGTTTGCTGCTCTTTGCCATGATCTTGTATCACATATTCCTGATTGTTGTTCTGACCTGAAACACTCTAATAATTACCATGTAGCAGCATCCTGTCACGGTTGCGGCGGGAACAACGACCCATAATGCAGGCGGTATTGGAACACTGGAGGCACGACAGGGGGACGAGGAGCAGAGACAGGAGGGACAAAACCAGGGGGCAGGAAGGCAGAGGGCGGAGGAGGACGAGGAGCCCGAGGGAGCCTCCACGGGCGAGGGGTGGCAGCCGCAGGGGCCGCAGGTGACCGCGAGGCAGGAGCAGGAGGGGACCCCGCAGGGGGCGAGGAGGGAGACCGAGGGACGGGCGCAGAAGGCGAGGAGGGAGTCGGAGGGGGCACCCCGGAAGGCGAGGAGGGAGGCACAGCCACAGCAGGCGACCGCGCAGCGACAGGCGGCACCGACCGAGGAGGTTGGAGGGGGGACACTGTAGGCGACCAACGAGCCGCCGGAGTCTGGCCCGAGGGCGACCGACGAGCCGTCGGAGGGGGACCCGCGGGCGACCGGCGAGCAGGAGCCGGAGGTCCCGCAGGCGCCCCACGAGCCCTAACCAGGGCGACAGAGGGCAAGTCAGGGGGCAGGGCAGGCGGGAACCGACCCCGCCGCAAATGTCCACGTCCCTTCCGGGAAATAGAGAGGCGGGACCACCTCTGGGACCTGTGCCCTCGCCGGGATGAGACAGGAACTGGCGCAGGCGAGACAGGAACTGGTGCAGACGAGGCTGCGGGCGCAGCTGCGGGCTCTAGCGCAGACGAGGCTGCGGGCGCAGCTGCGGGCTCTGGCGCAGACGAGGCTGCGGGCGCAGCTGCGGGCTCCGGCGCAGACGCAGCTGCGGGCTCCGGCGCAGACGCAGCTGCAGACACTGGCTCAGACGGGCGCGTTGCGGTGTCCTCTCCCTGGCGAGGCGGGCGTGCTGCAGACTTTTTCACCGTCGCAGCAGCGATCCCATCATGCCCCGTATATTCTCCAGCTCTCTGGGCGAGGAGATCGGGGTGATGGCGGCCATCGCCTGCTGTAGGGAATCGAGGAGCCGGGAGGCTTCGGGATCCTCCCGTAGCGCCGGGTCCACCACCAACCGCCACCACAACTCCTGCAGCGTAAAAAAGTCCTCCGCTGGCAGGGATACTGGGGCGGACGCGGAAGCGGTTTCCGGGGTAAACACTGCCGGATCAAGGATCGGGCGCGGGTCTTCCAGACATATTGTGGAGCCAATGGCGATTTCAGGAACACCATCGCTGGTTAGGGTCGATTGTTCTGTGTGTATGTGCATGTATGTGTACCGCTACACATCGTTCATGGTTTTCGCTATTCGTGCCTGTTCCAGTCCTGTTTTTTGGAAATAAACGCCCTGTTCAAGTACCGCCTGCATTATGGGTCGTCGTTCCCGACAGAACCGTGACACATCCTTTGAACTATTCTATTATTACAGAATTACTAGCCATGTTGTGATTTAAATAAGCATCACTATGGGCCTGTGCTTAGTAGATTTAGGGGAAAATATTTGGTGAATTTATGTACTTTGTCTGTTTATATTACCAATACTAATAGAACCAAATTTGTGTTTTTTAGCCAAAAATAGGGAATTTAACACTGGTCATGGATGTCAGTCTGCCATATGGAGATTGATTTATCTGGAAAAAAACTTCAGACAAGGCTAATGGTAACGAGCAGCTGTTTACCTTCTGGCAACACCTGTCTCACCTCATTTAAGCTGGTTTAATTAAACAAGAGCTAATCACATGGGTCATGAATCCCTGCAATTCAGCAGGTTGGATCCAGTCTTTTATTCCACACAGTGAAAATGACTTCTGGGATTTTGAGAGTGGGTGCATAGGGTACTGGTGTACTGAAATATAGCAGTATCATGATTACTGTCATTTGCCTGTTAGGGATGCAACGGTACTCGGTAAAATACCGGATCGTTCGGTACGCGCTGCACGGTCAGGTACGCCCTGTTGTACCGCGGTATTTCGGTTTTGCGCTTCATTTTGAAAATGGCACTTAAGGCTTATCAGGCTACTGTTAACCCTTTGGGGATGGTGCCACATATCTTTCTCGTCTATTTACGTTTATATCTCGCTGAAATCATGAACAAAAAAAACGCTGGCTAAATCTCTTTTTTTCCAAAACGCCCATTGTCGGAAGCATTGAAGTTTTTAAAATTAGGTTAAATCGGCAAAAAAGTAAACCATGTCAACTTTCTTTGTTTTACCTGCATCTGGGGCGTGTAGTACCGCCCAGACGTGAAGATTGCCATAATGCAGGCTGAGGGAGTGGAGCCCCTCACAGGGGTGTTTATTCGGGGAATATGGGGATAAACGGGCACATAAGCCACAGGAAACATGAACAATATCTGACAAAGGGAACACAACGCAGACTGACTAAATAGGGTAGGACATCAGGGAGGAAACACAGGGCAGGTGTGCTAGGCTAACAAGGGGTTTGACGCATTAGGCAAGCATAACAAGGATCAGGTGAGGCTGATTAAGCCCCGCCTGAGGGAAACACTGGGAAAACCGACACACAGGGCGGGGCTGATCATGAGAGTAATCTAATGCACAACGCAGCGGTGAAACGCGATCCAGGTAGATCCCCATCAGTGCCATAAAGGGGGGGTGGGTGGTCAGGTTTGAATGTCTCATGCTTACACATGAGAGCTCCTAAATATTCAATGGAAGGAAACCAGAAATAGTGACATGAGTTAGGTTTTTCTTATTTATTTATCCAACTGAATGTTGCAACTACACCATTTAGTCATATTCATGTAGCCAAGACTTTAGTGATCAGGTATCTGGGATCAAAACAAACTGCCAGCATTGCTTACTATGTACTTTTATAATGTTTCAAGTGTTCCAAACTGCATTTTGCAAAATCTAACATACAGTATTTACAATATGCATTAAAATAAAGATGAGTGTAATGGCAAAACAAATATCCATCCATCCATTTCCCAACCCGCTTTTTCTCAATCGGGGTCGCGGGGGGTCCGGAGTCTATCCCGGAAGCTACGGGCATGAGGCGGGGGCAAAACAAATATATAAGAAATAATTTATTTGCCATGAATTAAGTTTATGATATTTGAAGAAATGTGTGATCATGCCCCAGTCAGTGAAAGTTTCCTACCCCTAGTGCCCAGAGGGTTAAGCAGTAAGTGCCAATGCTTAGAGGCAGTTTATTATTTGTTTTGTTGTGTTATTTGTAGTGTTGTGTTTAAACCGAACCGAAACCGTGGCCCAAATACCGAGGTACGTACCATGGGATACCTGTACCGTTGCACCCCTAGTGCCTGTTACCTATAACGTATGGATTATGAATTCTGAGCCTTAATTGAAGTGCTGTTGAAGCGTATCGCAACATGTCATTAATGAAAAAATGTACAATTACACCACCCCCAAACCACTCTGCAAAAAGCTAGACTATGGACTGGCCTGCATGGGCCAAGGCCATTACAGGGCACAAATCATCAGATGTGCATAGTAATATTCCATAATGTAACAAGGTTACCAGGTGGGTTGTAGTAATAGGAGACAATGCACCATCCATCCATCCGTTTTCTGAAACTGCTTGTCCTATCCCGGAGGCTATGAGCGCAAGGCAGGAAACAGCCCAGGATGGGGGCAAAGACAATTTTCTTTTCTATTTATGTCATTTTTGCAGTGGAAGGGGGAATATGCTGTGATGTTGTATTGCAGTGTAGATGTTCTGCTCTGCAAGCTGACATCTCATGAGAAGCAAGACCATCACCCCTACTGGTCTGTTTGCTGGCTCAAGAGGACACAAGTGCCCTTGTTTTCACATTTTCTACTGTGTCCCAGATCCACTGAGCAGCTGTGTGTGTGCGTGCGTGTGTATACACCGCGTTTTCCTGAAAATAATTATATTAATTTTTGCTCCAAAAGACGCGTTAGGGCTTATTTTCGGGGGGTGTCTTATTTTCCCATGTACAACAAACTACAGTACATTTACATGACCTTGTCTTATTTTCGTGAAAATGGTCCTCTTACAAATCACTTGAGCTATGTTGATTAGGTACAAATTCTCATATAAGAGGACCTGAAGTTGTTCTCCATAATTCTCCGGTTCTTGTACTCAGGCAAAAATAAATGTATTATACTTCCAGACTTTTAGTGGCTTTTATTTGCTTCAGTGTTACCCACCACGTTTGAAAAAGCAGATAATTAACAATATTCTTGTAACTGACAGCAGGTCACATCCAATTAAATCCATTTTCTCTATGCATCATTTGCTTTTATTTAGTTTTATTTATTTTGCATTTATATAACTTTGTGTCACTGTAAACAGTGTACTGAAAATAGAGAATAAAGTGTGAGAAGAAAGCCCTACCTGACTATATTTGCTCGGGGTACTTTCAGCTTTAGGAAGGTTGCAAATTTGCAATACTACTGCAGCCCTCCTATAGGTAAGAGAGAAAGTAGCGCCACCCATACAATAAGAGGACTGATTCAAGCAAAATTCAGAGAAAATATTCTCAAAGTTACGGGGAAAAGGCATACATTAACTAGATCGATCTTGGGATTTTGTGAATTGATATCACATCGTCAAAACCAGGATCATGATTAGGGCCCACGATTTACCGCGGCAAGAACTCGTAAATTCCGCAGCGTACCGCGGCGCGGCAAATGCAGTACCAGAACTCCATAAGACTAATTCGTAACCCAAGCAAAATAAATGCAATTTTTCTTTTTCCTAATCCTTAATCGATCATGATGGCACATACACGCGCACCCGATCGAACATTCACGTGCACACATACACGCTTACACGATCGAACATACACGAGTACGCGTAAACGTGCTCATTTCATACCTGTTAACGCGCACTCTGAATAACGTACGCGTAAACGTGCTACAAAAAGTACATGTTAACGTGTCTTGAAAATTAGGACCCAACCATTGTGATCCAGAGGCGGGTAACCTATCTCAGTTGCTGCCATTAAAAGCAGAGACACAAAAGTTTCTCTGTTTTCAAGGTTAGATTCAATTGTATTAAAGCACTTAATGTAATATAATACGTAGTCTAAATTATATATATGGATGTATTTACTTAT
>JAODKL010000321.1:0-12276 GCA_026780765.1 Petrocephalus schoutedeni
CTAACACACCCATGTAAAGCGCCCTGGGACAACTCTGTTGTGAAGGGCGCTATATAAAAATAAACTGAATTGAATTGTTTACAATGGGCTTCTACTGTTATGCATTGAGAAATACACTTTGCTCTCTAGGTTTGTATAGCTGCAGTCTGTTTAATTTCCATATTCTGGTCATTCCAGGGAGACTAGAAAGCTCATTCGATTCAGAGCTGAGAATGAGCAGCGGTTTTTGAAATCAAAAAGTGCTACAAGATCACTTCGGGAGTAATTTGTTTTTCTGCAGGCAAACACAAAAAATACCAACAGCCCAAGCGATGGAAATAATAATAATATATAAATACTAAAAAAGTATCCATTAAAATGAAATTAATATCCGCCGACGGCGGCATGTTGAACATTCAGCAAAAACACGGCGTGTCTGCCTACATAATATTCACCAGAGACTAATGATGACTCATCTCATCACTGAAGGGGTGTCCCATTTCGTAGGGGTAGATTTCAACCCCTACCCCTTGCCACTCCATGGCAAGGGTCAAGGGGTAGGGCCAAGGGGAGAAATGGGATTCAGCCTAAGAAAAAAGTATTGGTATCGGTATTGATATCGGCGATACTCAGTACTCGAGTTGAGGGGGGATGAGGAGGGATGTCACCGTGGGAAGGAATTAGCAATTCGGGTGCAGTATCGCGTACACTAGTAAACAGCGGCATTTCCGTACTCGTGACGTGTTAATTCAGCAAGGTCAAGTCCTGGAGAGCTGACGCCGTGCAAACAAGTTGTAATTTAGTTGTATATAATAAAGCTAATAAAGGGCTTTGAAAGAGATTTATAGATGATTACAGCCAGTTAATGATACAGATTAATTGAATAATCTAGAGCGCTCTTAGCTGCTACGCGTTCACTCAGTACACAGATGTGACGTCAAAGGAAGCAAGTCCAAAACTCTGAACAGTTTTCTAAAGAATTTCTCCCTTTTTTAGTGGAGGTTTTCACAGAAAGAATTAACGAACAGTGTCTCCTGACAACTTTAAAACAAGGACCAATTACACTGATTCCTAAATCGAACAAAGAAAAACTTAAACTTATTTAGATAATTGGCATCCAATCACTTTATTAAATAATGACTATAAGATATTGGCACTGATATTAGCTGGAAGGCTTACGTTAACTTAAAATTCAATAATTGAAGAAACACAATCTTGCTTTATGAAGAATAAACATATAGCAAATAATATAAGATTGGTTTTGGATATTTTAGATTACTCAGAAGTTATTAAATCTAATGGTTTATTCTTTTTGTTGATTTCTGCAAGGTTTGTAACAAGCCAAAACGCATGAAATTCGGTTGAAAATTCAGTGAGTTATGCATATTTTAATTATGCCTACACCGCCTTCCACAATAGGAATTAACAGAAATTAAGGCACTGGAAGCGAAGTGGGTACCCACCCAAGATGGCGGCCATGCAGCATGTCGGCTCCCATAGGCAGCGCCAGTCAATGCGGTGTCTACCTATATATGTCTATGGTTATAAGTGTGTGGGGCAGTAGGGTCACAGTAACAGTACACATGCATTTACCAATATCATTCAGGTAAATAAATGTTCAAAGTTTCATTTTGTGAGGTCCCAGTACTTAAGGTTGTTTTCCAGATTATGCTTCATGCATTGCATATGAACTCCATAGGATACTTTACCACTTTACTATCGGGGTCACAATCCCTATTAAGTAGTGACTAGTGACTGTTATGTCCTGAAGAACTATCAGTAATACCACACCTGTCTTGTTAATTGCCCAAGAACACACAGCGAGGTCTCAGTAGTTAGGGATGCTTTCTCAAGTATCAACCTTTGAGCCAGTTATGTATGGAGTCAATGCTCTTAGTTGCTGATCTCATCGAATGCCTAATTTATTTTACTAACACCATTCATTCATCTAGTTAGCCAACACCATGTTTCACAAATGAGAGCTGCAAAGTAACTGAAACAGTCCATTGTGAAGTTTAACCCCTTCAATTAATCAAAAGTGGATGTGTTTGGATTGTGGGCAGAAATCTAAGTAAGTGGGAGAACGTTCAGCCAGGTGGTGCCTGCTTTTATGCCTAGTTAATCCATCTATGCCGATCACATGCCATGTTAAACAGCCTGGGCTTATCTTTACAAATTTAAATTAATTATTATTGTTCATTACCATTTGCTGTAAGCTCGTTATTCCATTAATAATGTGTTCCCCTTATGCCATCACCCGTGAGCTATAGAGACCATGATGGGGGAAGTCAAAAAGAACATTCCATTGTACCTGTATTCATACTGTGTGCAAATGGCAATTAATAAAAAATGACAATAAATGAATACAATAAAATATTGATCTCATGTTTGTTAATCATTAATGAATCATGACACATAATTTATCTCAAGTAGCTACTATATTTCTTCATGAAACACCAATCTCATGTTTGTTCATTAATGAATCGCAGTGCATCTTTTCTCTTTTGTAGTTACTATATTTGTTCATGAGTTGCTCTTCAGTAGTAAATAAGTAGTACATGAACTACTCATGAACTAAGGAACTGTATTGTAAAGTGTTACCAAACTTTCTGACTTTCACCGTCAGGCTTTTTTAGCTTGAACTTTAATTTACAAGCACAATTTTTCACCCCATAAATACTTAATATGGAATAATCTGGATATTCTACATAAGTATAAGTCTCTTTTCGTAGAACACTGGTTTTCTAATGGGATTATATTAGTGGATCAGTTATTTAATGCTAATGGCTTTCTTTTTTCTCATGATGAGTTTTTTCTTGCTATGGTATTCCTGTAACACTCCGGGAATATGCAAAAGTCTTTGGTGCATTATATAAACTGCAGCCACGATTAAATAACACACAACTTCCATCCCTCACTCCAATACACTCTGCTGTTGGTAAAATTTGTTTCTCCTCCTATCCTTCTAAAACTAATGAATTTGTTAGATCTTTATTTCAAAAAGACGTGGTTACAATACCTTATGTAATAGACTGGAACAGATTAGTAGATAATATTGAATGGAAAGATTTGGCGTATTCCCGATCGTTATTTAATTACAAATAAAGTAAAAAGTGTCTTTCAAGCTTGTCCATAAAATTTACCCAGTTAAATATTTTTTTTTCTAGATTAAAAATAAGACATTGATATAGATTGTACATTTTGCAGCAATTGTCCAGAGACTGTTGTTCATTTATTTTGGAAATGTCCTTTACAACCTCTTTTTGGCACGATGTCTGTAATTTTATTTCAGTGTCTATTATGCTTGATTTTGCTCTTTTGTGAAGACATGTCATATTTGGAATGAGAATTGTTGCAGTCCACAGGAATATTTGACAAATCTCATTCTTTTATTAGCCAAGTTTCACATTCATAAAAGTAAATGTCTTCATAGGAAACCCTCTTTTATTTCTTTCCAGTTAGAATTGAAGCATTATATAAATTCCATTAGATCCTCCTTAAATAAAAAAGCTGAAAAAACTGTAAAAAGTGATTTATTCAAAGTATTTGTATAGTTTTGAATATAGCACCCCTTAGCACGTCTTCCTTATTACTTCCTTATTACTGTACGATATTTATTTTGGTACATTCTGTTTTGTTAGTGTTCTGTATTGAAATTGCTTCAATACATTTTTTTTTAATTCCAGGACGCCTTTTCGTTGGTTGTTGTGTTGCATTTTGCCTAGATACAATACTGCTATTTTCTGATTGGCTATTGTGTAGGCCCTTTCTTTCTTTTGACTGGCTGGTAAGTGACTCTAGACTGGAGTGGAGTCGTACTTGTGTGAGGCGGTACTAGTGCCGCGGTCTGAGAAATATTGGGCGCTGCCGCATATTAGCCTACAAATTTTTTTTCCGCGTGAAAATAGTGTGGCGGGAGTGCGTGACGAAATAATGAAAAGAGTGACTGTCACGCTCAATGCGTGACACTTGAGAGCCCTATGCATTGATCTGAATAGGAGACTTTGAACAGCGACCAAATGCCAAACTTCTTTTGGTGCGAATTTAATTTTTTTGAAAATGGCGCTTATCGCGTTTTGGAACCAAACTCTTCAAATGTGGACGGGATGATGCGGCATTCATCACAACTGGGAACTACGAGACAAGCCACGTCCGGTATTGAATAAAAACGGGACGCACAATTTTGTCAAATACGGGCAACCCGATTCCGTGTTGCCGATACCATATTTTAAGGGAGCAGTATGTATTCAGTCAATGGTGTGCTCTGGGATAAATACCTCACGACAAGTGTGTCGTGGCATAAAAAAAAAAAAAAAAAAAAAGTTAGGAAACCATCACAACACAGCAACCGAGGACTACCTGCAGGCGTTTACTTTTTTCTTGCTACCTGTATGGAGAAGTGTCCATAAGGAAACATCTAAAGCTTTAGGCAACGAGTCAATTTTCAACACAATTGGCTGGAAAGCCTTGGTGCTTCAATAAGGCTTCAGCTCACCATCGCTATTGTGCGGTTAATTTGTCAGCCTCTTTTTACTAGCGGACATCTCATGCATCATTTGGTGGGGCGAAGAATTGCATGATTTCGAGTGTTCATATATGTAGCCTAGTCAATGACCGCTGGCGCGCGCAATTATCTCGGATGATTAAATTAAGCTTTTTCTAATCCAATCATACCCTTGCTTTGAAGAACCGAAGTCGCCAGTAAAACGTATCCACAATTAGATGACCCGGGATGCTTATTGGATGTGTTATTCGACGTGCGGAGAACACCCCCTTGGAAAACTTTAGCTCACGCAATCATAAGACCTTAGTTGTTGTCTTCTTTTTTGGCGTGTTTATCGTTTTGTTTTGATACCTGGAGATTTTTCTTTATTAGTTTTCTTTTCTTAGAAATTTAATTGTTTCATATCACGTTTCCACTTATGGAGTTTCTTTACATAAAGTCATTACAAGAAATAAAGAGCAAATTTAAAGTCCCGATATATAGCGCAGCGCGTAAACATCCGTGTATTTCAACGTACTCATCATACAAAGACGCGGTAATTGCTTATTCAAATCGGTTAAATACAGTAGTTTTAATTAAAAAAAATTAATTGCCTGTTTAAGTCACCAGGTGATTGTAATTGTATAATGAATTAAGGTGCACCTGTGTCAGATATTAGTAGTTCTTATTGGCGATTGTGTTTGTTAATACATAATGGTAATACGCTGGTTAGGGGCATTAGTTGACTAGTCTTTAGCATATGGTGGTGTAAATAATGTTGCTGTTTTGCACAGTAGCATATTGTTTTACTGTTTTTTTCTGTGTATCCCAGTTAGTTGAGACCGGAATAGGTGTGTATGGCAGTGGTAGTCTGAATCACAGTGATCTTTCCATGGAGCAGCAGCTCTCAAAGAAGGTGTCAGCAGTTGAGAGGCACAGGCTAGGATCATGGGAAAATGAGCATAATGGCACCCTACCAAGCTTGTGGCCCTATCACTTTCTTCCTGTGTTTCTGCAAGCAGAGACTCCTCTTTTAGATGTAGAGTTCCTCAGGCCTGTTGTTGGAAGAAGACTTGTAACTAGCAGTATAACAAGTCTTTTGGTTCCTCCATTTAATTTGTGGCATGGTTCAATGGCTCCTGTGCAGAACCCAAAAGGAGTAGAGGTGTGGTGTGGTTACAGCAAGCTCTCAGTGCGTGTGAATAAGAAATTGCTAGGCTTTAGGTCTATGTCTTCCATGATATACCTGGGAACCTGTGGTGTTACTCGATCCACTAAAAATTACCATTACTTCCATTATAGCCTTAGTGAGTGTGGAACTAAGCGAATGGTGAGATTGTACTACATCAATTCTTGTTTAGCTACTGTTATTCAATTTTCCAGTCCTAACATGCTGCATTTCTAGACAATGAATGGGCTCCTGGTATATTCAAACGTGCTCCATTATAGCCCTGAAGTTGATGGACCAGTTCTGAGAGCTCAGCCCCTTTCACTGTCCATACAGTGTCGCTACAACAGGTAACCCAGCATGGCTTTCCAGGATCTAACAGGATATGGGTGTTAATTGTTGTCCTTTCCCCAGGTTTCACTACACGTATAAGGTTGGTTACTTACCCGAGGTAAACAAAAGCACCATCTTCAAGAGGCTTAAGAGCAAGCGTACATTTAAGCTGACTGCTTACAATGGTAATTGTGGTGTTTCTCTAATTGTGTGGTATTATTGGCGGTTGCAGATAGCAATTCTTTTAATGATTCCCCCCCCCCCCTTCCATTCCACAGCACATTGGCAGAGGCCTCTGGCAAATGAAGGATTTGTACTTGGTGAACCTGTTTACTTTGAGGCCAGCACTAATTTTATCGCCAAAAATGAGCAAATGTTTGTAAACTCTTGTTATGCTTCACCATCAAAGAAACCGGAGTTTACACCTCGGGTGGATGTTGTTAAGAATTTTGGGTAATGTCACATGTAGTTCATCTATATTTCTGTCTTGTAAAAAAATAATATATTTATTATTATTCACTCACTATATATTGTGATTATAGGTGCATGGTAGACAGCAAGAGGAGAAGGAGTCGGTCCAAGTTTCTGTCTAACAAAAAGAATCTCCTACGATTCACAGTCGATGCATTTGGTTTTCCAAATATTTCTGCAAAGGTGAATTTCTTTGCTGAATTTTAGATAAGATAGAGAAGAGATTTTTATTGTCACTATTCCAGAGACGGTGGAAAAACAGCTTAGCAGCTCTCTGTTTAGTAGCATAAGGTAATAAATAAGAACAACACTCAAAAAGGAATGGCCATCCTATTAGAGTATGAGCGTCTGAGTACAATTTGTAACAATAAGAGGTAGGGTGTGCTTAATGACCTGCCCTAAGCATAGCTGCATAGAAGACAGCCCATTCAATTGGGTGGATTTTTTCACAGAAACAGTCATGTGGGAGGTGGGCACATATGACTGCCTGTGGGTAAAACCTTTTGTTCAGCTTTACCTTCAATATGGTTGAAATATCGTTAACATTTTTGGTTTTACAGTATCTCTACCTGCACTGTTCAATTGATGTTGGGAAGAAAGCTGTGACTCCAAGTGCCAAGTTGTGCAATTTCAACAGAAAATCCAGAAGGCAAGGAATAATTTGATTGCAGTAATTTTGTGTGTGTGTGTGTGTTTGTGTGTGTGTGTGGAATTTTCCCTCATTGAACAATGCACAGCAACCTATGGACCTGGCAGTTGATTGCACAATGTATGGTCTTGACTGGTATACTCTATGTAAAAGTATGGTCAGGACACTATTTTTAATTATTGTTTAAGGTGGGTGGAGCTGCATGGGCCTTCTTCTGTGTGTTCCTGCTGTGATTCTGTGTGTGATGGAGAATTTCGTAAGTACCCAACAAATTAGAAACTCTGAAGTGCTCCCTCAAACTGGGGAAATAACTTTTGATCTCTTTTGGTACTGATAATGGGGGTGATTTTATTTATTTTTAACCAAAAGTATTTCTCAGTTTTTACTTAAAATAGGGTTTTTTTTTCTATCTTTTGGATTCAATTCAGGAAATGACACTATGACCCCATTTATAAATACTACGGTCACTAATGGGCCATGGATGATCTCTGGTGAAGGCCATGATGTAGTGCTGTCCCCTGTATATGAGGAGAAGCCTGTGGTGGCCAAGAAGGTGCCACTAGTGAATGATCTTTCAAAGAATGACCTTCTAGAGGAGTTGGAGGGAGAGCCTTCTGTGTGGCAGGAGATGTAGGAAGATGAATTGATTAGTTCCTGGGAGTAGCTGGCAAATATTAGGAATGGTATTCCATTAAATAAAGGTATGTTTGGTGTACATATAAAAATAAGTGCATGTAAATAAATGTTAGCTCTGTATTTGTTAGCCTTTTTCTTCTCCCTTCTTATGCAGGAACATTGCACCCTGGACACCTAATGAGGAACATTTTCAGTTCATTAAAGTGACTGTGTCCTCTACTGTATTGCTTCTTGTAAAATATCAATCAGTCTTCGACTTGCTTCAGAGTAGGAAAACTCTCAAGCTTACTTTGAGTTTAGTATCTAAGTGGATGATCGTAGTTCTTATGAGTGAAGCATATGAAGTAGAGGTCAACCGCTATGGGTTTCTCTATGGCCGATGCCAATATTTAGAAGTCAGGGTCAGCCGATGGCCGATTATATGCTGCCGTTTTTTTTTTTTTTTTTTTTTCTTTTCCTTTTGCCTGATAATTGGACGTTTTCCCCCCTATTTGCATGGTAAAATATCACACTAATAATATAGGATACACAACATTTCTGAAGGTAACATTTACTGAACACTGACTTAGAACATAAGTGTAAAATTAAATATAAATAGGGTGACCAGATACTCCATGTAATCCCTCACACTTCAAACTACTTCAGTTTTATTACCGTTTTAAACCTGAAACAACCCTTTGCTTGGCAAACAGTTATTTTTTTTTTTCTTCTGCTTTGACGGGTTTGTTTTCTTGATTGAAAGACTCATTCAGCTGTTTCACATTAACATTAGTGACACGTATGACTATAGGAGACTGACCAATTAGCACAAAGTAAGAACTCAGTGCTTAAGTGAAATCCAGGTCATTTTAATTGAAGTGGTAGTTTACAAATCCTGTCCTAGCTCAAGCTTGCGGGGTGACATGGACATCTGGTCACCCTACATATAAGCAAAGTATATACATTTAAATAAATGCACAAAACTTCTGTCAATGATGGTTTTAATACCCATCCTTAACATTACCTGTAAGCTACACTAAGAAAAGTCCGTAAAAACAGAGTTCAATGTGCCGCGTTAATATGAAGGAATTTTCCGTATACATTTTCACTGGTGTTTTACTCTTTAATTTGAATTTGCATTGCATTGTGGGAGCAAGTACACCCGGCAATGTCTGTAAATTTAACAAAAAAAATCCGTAAGGAAATGGGTAATGTCCTGGCAGAAAATTACCAGTACATAACCAGTTTTTTACGGATATTTTTACAGTGTAGAGCTGGATGACGGCTCACTATCATTACGTCAGTTCCCGACTGTTCCGTATTCGCGTTCTTTCAAAGCAACACTTCATAGCAAACAAGTTAAATATAAAGGTCTTTGAGAGATCAATGGCGGGTTGCACAAAACACCTTAAATTTTCCCCATATTGTGCGTCTGACGAATATAAATAGAATAAAAACAAAAGTGGGGGGAAAAGAGACCGAAGCAGGCGAGCAAAACCTGAGCAGTTGGATTTATTTTTGACGAGGCTGAAGTTCCGGTCCACCTTAAATGCTGCGCAACCAATTGCAATTCTGCTCGTGAGCCTCTAGGAGGGCTTATTTACCTTATTTACCGTTCAGAACTTCAGTATTTCAATTCGCATTAACTTATTAAATGCTATTAAATACACATCAGAAAGACATAATATGATATCTACAATTGATTTCACTTGTTTCCAGCCTATCAGCTGACATACACCTGTCTGGAAATCTTCACATAATGACATCAATGTGTATGTGAGCTATGTTCTCAGGAGTATTTGAAGGTGAAAACAACTTTGAGCCAGGCAGGTAACAAGTGATTTCACTTGCAGACATCATATACTGTCATTTTGAAGTGAGTTTTCACTGGCTCAAAGCCTTTAACACCTTAAACACCTGTCTGGAAATCATCATATAACAAGCAATGTGTATGTGAGCTGTCAGGCTGGCAACAAGTGAAATCACTTGTAGACATCATATTATGTTGTGACGACATTATGGAACACCTCTCACATCTATATCGGCTGCTGGCTCCTCCTGGCCAGGCGAGGGCGCTGAGGGATAAAAGGCCTTGAACTGGCTAGTCTGGGGGGTGTGTGATAGCAGGTGGACAGGACAGGACAGGTGGGTGCGTCCAAGTGAAGCACGTTGGGTGTTTTGGGTGGATCCGGGTACTGGCGGTTTGTGTTCTGCAGGGCACCGGACGGAGAAAGGGACCAGAGCAGGACGCCATACTCTATCCGATCTGCGGCGGAATTACCACAGCGGAACCCGGGATGGACTAATGACTGGCGGTAGGGGGGAAAGATCGCGGTGGCGGGACTTTGGGTGTAAGCGGGTGGCTGGGTGCGGGGCTGTTAGAGCAAACACAGTACTGTAAGAACAGACCCTCGGTGGTGGTCCCTTCCCTTTGTTTTTTTGTTTTCTGTTAACGACTCCGCTCGTTGGCTGTGCGGCGGGTTCGGGGTTTGTTACAGTGGTGCCCGAACAGGGACCTCCGGGGGGATTGGAGTCTAGCCTAGCCAGCCAGCCAGCCGTACGCCCGTAATAACTCCACTGCGTTTATTGCCTTGCTGTGCGAACAGTGTCATTCCCCTCCGTACACCCATCTATACCCAAGTATCCCCATCTCTATACATATACTCATATACACTGAGGTCCAATGGCCGAGTTCAACACAGGGGTTGAGGGGGAGTCTGTGGCCCATCTTCACCCCGACTTCACTGCGGGGCTGGTCGTAACGCGGTGAGAGCCGATCCGTGATCTCATCCACACCTTCAGCCACCTCTACCTCGATGAAGATGTTGAACGGGTGCTAAATTTCAACTGTATGCTGAATGGCAGAAGGCCAGGTGCTAAGAAATTAAGTGCTAAATGTCAAACTGTTTGATGTTTTAAATGCTGATTATTAACTTTGGGCAACAAATGTTCACAGGAAGTGTGGTCAAACACACAAGACATAATTAACTTGAGTGATGCTTGCAAATCCCTGAGCTGGGGGAGGTATAACCACTGATAGTGATCTATGCCCCGCGTAAGAGGAGGGGGCTAAGTAGAGACTGCAGGAACATTCTAGAAACAGAGAGAGAGAGAGAGAGAGAGTATAAAAACCCTTTCCTCTGGGTAAAAGGGAGTTGTTCGAGAGTTCGTTCGTTCGCGTTCGAGATTTCGTTTTGTTGTTCAACGCTTTTACGGTTGTTAATTGTTTTATTGTTTTCTTATATTTTTTATATCTATATTCTCTGCAAGCCTGAACCAAGGGCTATATATATAATCCTGTGAGATTTCGATAATTTCATCGAATAAACTTCTCCTTTTTTAGATTGGTGTCTGTGTCATTACAAGGCCGGGAACATTAAAAAGGGATCCCGTGCGGTCCCCATGTCTCATCATACCTTACATTGTGGGGGCCAGGTACTGCGGGAGGTCAATCTAAGCAGCAACAGCCATTAAATTGGTGAGCGATCTTAGTGTAAATTTGACGCCAGTGGAGGGATACCGCACTTTTGTCCCTCTAAATCTCGCTACACCCGTCGAGGAGGCGACTCGCAGAAGTAGAAACCATAAGGCTATATCTACGAGAAACTACGGCTGTCTGACGGGGGTGAGTACGAGACGGCTGCCTGATACTCAGTGTCTCACTCTGAAATATGGCTGTCTAAAGTGTCGTGCCTGACCCCTGATGCTCATCTCTATTCAGCCTAGCAGACGGCTCACTTAATCCTGTGCTTACAGTTCACTGTTAGATCGAGCCATAAGTGCATTCATTGCGAATAATGAAGCGCGACAGCGGTTGGCCCGCGCCCGCGTTCTACAAAGAGGAAGCGGCGGGCGAGGAGGGGGATTCGCTGGCTGACCAACTGGTAGCTCCTGCTGCCACCGCCAGTAAGGGCGAGCTCCTACCCCCACCTCCGATGCCTGAAGAGGACGACCAGAGCCTGATCTCCCTGGTGCTCACGACTCGCATGAACCAGCTGGAGGCCGCTTTTCAGGCTCTGGAGGAAAGATTCTACAGGCAGGCGGTACGATCTGACGAACCAGGGTCCCTTCTCACCCTTCCCATAGCTTGCAGGGTGTAGCCTGCAACGCCGTTACAGACATGGGTAGCACCTTCTCCCTACTCACCGAAGAGTTGTGGAATAGAATAAAGAAAGGCTCGCAAGGCTGGCAGTCCGCGAGGGGGCAGACCTTCTCCATAGCCAACGGACAGGTCCAGACTGCGTTGGGGAAAGCGCACCTTCAGGGCAACTGCGTGACATCAACATACCAGCACGCTTTTTTATAATGAAGGATAGCGACCTTACCTTCCCTTGCATTCTGGGGCTGGATTTTTTTGGGGAGACAGGAGGGCAAGTGGATTTTGGCAGGCGCCTTTTCACCACACCTGGTCATTATGGGGAGGCTTTTCCTTTGGGTGACCCACCTGCTACGGGCTTGATCACGCTGCATGTTGCCAAACCCCTGCACCAGCTACCTGCCTCATAAGAACATAAGAAATTTACAAACGAGAGGAGGCCATTCGGCCCATCAAGCTCGTTTGGGGAGAACTTAACTAAT
>JAODKL010000322.1:0-12264 GCA_026780765.1 Petrocephalus schoutedeni
TCCGGGATAGGCTCCGGACCCCCCGCGACCCTGAACAGGATAAGCGGGTTGGAAAATGGATGGATGGATGGATGAAGCAACTATTAATGAAATATGATATGATTCATCCCTGTTGCAATACAGTGCAATTGTAACTTGTGGTTACAATTGCACTGTATATAAACGTATTGGTCACATTTCTAAATAAAAAAAATGCATAGGGTATTTACTAATAATCATATATTAATAAATCAGATTTTACCGATGCAAACATTAGAAAAGATGCCCACCCCCCCCCCCTCCCCACTGAACTTTTATGCCAATGCAGTGACGCAAATTGGTGAATCTTACAGGAACTGAAATATTTAAGTTTTACTGTTATTGTGCAGTAGAGTCACAACTGGGCAATAAATCAACAGTTGAAGTGTACTCATTTAAGGCTAGATTTGACATGTTTTTGTTTGCTTCTTTTTGCTGGCACATAGTATCCACATGAATTGAAATGTTCGGTTTGGCCTTGGTGATATAGTTGATCTTCTTTCAATTTTGACACCAGAACTGAAGTCTGGTTAAGTTGCATTTCAGTTCATCCAGCACTAAATTATGTAAAAATTTACATACGTTTACAACTGGTCAGAAAGCTAGTCATTAGATTGCAGTGCACCATGCTCACATGCTTTCTGGCCAGTTACTGCAGTAACATAACTATCAATGAATCTTAGAGTAATTTCCAAAAAGGATTAATTAATCAAAATGATTTGTTGGCTGGGCAGACATATCACACATACAGTTCAAAGAAAGCATGGATATCCATCTAAACTGATCAGTTTGACTGCAAGACCATACCAAACCTGCAAAATAATACTAAGAATCAGAGTAATACATACTCAGCTGAAGATATACACAGTAAGTGTGACAGATCTAAAAACAGTGTGTAGCACAGGTTTTGCACTGTTATGGCTACATTGCTTCTTGATTTATTTGACACATATATTTCATAGTAACAACATTACTGTAAATATGCGAGTTGAGCTGGTTTCGTCTGTAGTCCCTGCATTCTTCTTTTAAGAGAAGAGCATATATAAAGATAATAACATTATCAATGCCATAAAATACAAAACCAGAGAATACAACAAACGCACAGAAAAGTTAGATCTCCTTGATATATTCAGTACAACTGGAATACAAAATTACTGTTCATAAAAGCACAAAGCAGAAAACAAGCCCAGTTAAACAAGGCAGAAGTGCATAACCCTTTTCTAATGTATATAAATTTGATTACTCAGGAGCTTTTCCATTAACTGAGCGGGGAACATGTCCCAGTCTTGTGGAGTTCTAGCTGAAAATGAGTTTTGGCATGGCTGGGGAGGAGTAAATCTCCTGCGGTTCTTTGCTCGGTTATTGGGGAACCCAGGATGGGGCACCAGTCCATCGCAGGGTAACGTGGCATGCTGTTTAATATTTCAAAACAATCTGCTCTATTTAATTATATTTAATTCTCAGCTTAAAATATATATTTTTTAAATATTACAATAATGAGATGCTTGAGGCTTCTTATCTAAAGTTTTTAGGGTATTTGTTTGTATTATGCCTGAGTTTTCTTAGCATGTAATATGTAACAGTATCATTGCATTCATGAACATTTTGGCAATTTTCTCTCTGGCTTTATCAGTCTCTCACATCGTTTTGGAGGAATTTTGGCACAAGTATGTGCACCAACACCAGACACATAAAACAACGTAAACGTAAACATAAAACACGTCGAAGTATACTGTGTGGACTTTGTGTGACTTGGGTCTTGGGAAAAAAAAGCTGTGAGGAAAGGAAGGGATGGAATTTGCAATCAGAAAGTGTGTGAGGCTCACAGGGAGGTAGGCAGAATAGGCTGGAGTTAGAGCCAGGGAACCAACGTCACAGGTTAGTGTCAGAGCCAGCAGCCTTATACCTTATTCCCATAGTACATGCTGTGAATTTATGCTAAATTATTTTCATTTTATGACAGGAAAGTGCCTGGAAACATGTTTCCTCTAGGTAAAGTTACAACTGAATGTCTGGGAACTGACATATTTAAATTTTAATTCAGCTCAGAATAATCTCAAATATATTAATGGGGGGGGGGGGGGCACAGTGGTAAAGCACTGATACCTCACGCCTCTGGGATCCGGGTTTGAGTCTCTGCCCTGACCCTATGCGTGTGGAGTTTGCATGTTTCTCCCTGTGTCATCGTGGGGTTTCTTACAGTTACAGTTACAGTTTCCCCCCACGGTCCAAAAACATGCTGAGGCTCATTGCAGGTTTGTGTGCTTGTGTGAGTGTGCCCTGTGATGGGCTGTCCCCCCACCCTCGGTTGTTCTCTGCCTCTAGCATCGGCTCCAGAATGACAGCATTATATTTTCGACTTCTTTGCTAGGTACAAATTAAATGGCACTGACTTAAGGCTGTGGTGTGCTGAGGATGAGAAAGCGGATGCTTCTTTCAGGGTGGTGTGTTTGCCTCTGTGTATCTATTTCCTTTGTCCTTTTTGTAAAACCCAGAGGAAGTGTAGTGGCCTTATGCTGCATACAAACACTGGGCATTTTTCCATAAACATTCCCCTGCTTGTGAAACAGTCTCCATAAGTATGCATTATGTTCCTTCTCTGTTTTGGCAAGCACTAACTTTTTATGGTGTTCCTTTTTAAATGCATTCCCTATGTACTGCCAAATTGCTGCCAGCTACCCCGGAGCCCTTGCTAAATTTTTTCCCTCGACACCTATTCACACCAATTTATTTTGTTAAGTATCTCTTGGGGCGTCAGACAAGTCCCTGCAGCGTTGTCTCCACAAACCAGTTATACTGCCCCAAGCCACTATGAGGTAAGGAGGTAGAGAACACCAGAATCAGCTGCCCTGAATGTTAGGCCGAACATAAATACGTGGTCAGCTGAGGTCTTTTTAATTTGCTATAATTCTGTATTTAGTAGGAGTTTCATCCACCCAAATATGTTTGCATGCTTTTTTTATGTAATAATATTATCTAACATTTGGCTCATGTGCTCGTAAAAATACTATTGTAATAGCTAATGACATGTATATTGTTTGTAGCTCACCTGGGTGGCGAAATACAGCAAACTGTAAGCAGGTGGGGGCATGGATGGCTGGTTGACTCATAAAATACCTTGGTATTTAAAGTGCACTGCTGCTAAAATTGTGGTTTGGCAGATGACTGAAATATAATAAATTGTTTGCCAAGGTTTGACTGCGATGATTTGGTTGAAGCTCTTTAAAAAACATGAAAATGTCCTAAAGCATTTGTCCCACAAAATAAACTAGTAGCTGACGCCCTCGGTTTATGTGGCTGCACATTTGTTTTTAGAAAGTGACCCTGCTAACTTCATACAGTAGCAAAATATGAAATTATTACTATTTTAAAATGACTGTAACAAACGTCATAAAATAATGTACTTTACGGGTCATTCGGTCTCTGAGGTCAAGAATGTGGTCTAAAAGCACCTACATCACTGATACTTTTACACAGGTGTCTTATGATGTACTTCATTGCTCCAAGGTTTTAGCTCTGAATCTGGCCTAGATTCTGTATCTGTGTGGTCTTCGTGTTTTATCACACATCTACAGTATGCATGCTTGCTTCAGGAAATTTCGTTTCATAATCCAAAGATGTGTTGATATACTGATACGTTTGTTTGGGCGTATGTATGTGTGTGTGGGTTTGTATTTATCACATTGCGGGGACCAAAGTTTTTCTTCTGCACCCCAGGCTACTGCATGGTTTAATGGGCTAAGCAGATGCCTTATAACTGACCTCTTGTTGTGTCAGCTGTGTTTCTTATTTTACATCTATGGTTTGTTGTACATCCCCTGTTGGTTATGTGCTGGTGTATTTCTGTCGCTATCTTTGTTCTCTGTTTGTAATAATGTTCGGCGGCCCTTGCTGTTCTACTCTCCCTGATTGGCTGTTGATTGGTCTCACCTGTGCTTCAGTATTCCTAGCTCCTACTGTAATTAGTAACTACCCACTCCTGTCCCCTGTTACTCTATTATGTGTATTTAAGTTCTTGCCCTTACTCTGCTCCCCAGTCAATCATTGTGGTCGTTCCTGCATTAGCTCCAGTTTGCTGTGTTTGCTTCTGCATCACTTCCTGTATGACTCTTGTATTACTTTGTGCCAGTGTTTCCCAAAGCATGTCCAATATTTCCATTCTTATCTTTGGATTAATGTGTAGCGCAGTTTTCAGATTTCAATGTACGGTTGTGCTCAATTACAGTTTTTTATACACAGTGAATTATGAACTGAGTAAAAAAAAATGCAAATCAAATCGCAATCGCAGTATCTGTCAGTTAAATCGCAATTAGATTTTTTCTTAAAATCGTTCAGCCCTAATTCATGAACGTATCTCTAAATTTTTAGATCGGGTGTGTGGGTGGGGGGCCTGTGCCCAAGTAAAGCTTTACCTCTAGCATCGCCTCTGCCCCCCAGTTGCAGGAATATTGAACGTGAAATGTTGTCCCATTCTTGCCTGATACAGAATTTCAACTACTCAACAGTTTCGGGTCTCCTTTGTCGCATTTTTCGCTTCATGACGCGCAGTGGTGGAACTAGACTGTTATACTTGGGGTGGCCAGAGGGTGGCCAAGACTATTTCAGGGGGTGCACACACTATGTCAATGAATGTGTTTCTCAAACAATCAGTTGCAGTCGGAGTCTGTAAATGTCATCATCTGGGGTGGCACCTGGGGTGCCCCATCAGATTTCTGGGGGGCCCAGTGCTACCTTGGCCACCCCTCTGGCTCCGCCCCTGATGACGCGCCAAGATTTCAATGGGTGACAGATCTGGACTGCAAGCAGGCCACTCTAGCATATGGACTCTTCTACTATTGAGCCAGGCTGTTGTAATACGTGCATAATGCCATTTCGAATTGTCTTGCTGAAATATATAAGGCCTTCCCTGAAAAAGACGTTGTCTGGATGGTAGCATATGTTGCTCCAAAACTTGCATATGTCATTCATTATTAATGGTGTCTTTCTTGATGTGCAAGCTACCCAAGCCATGGGCACTAATGCACCCTAATACCATCACAGATGCTATCTTTTGATAACAAGCTGGACAGTCATTCTCCTCTTTAGCCTGGAGGACGTGGTGTCCATTATTTCAAAAAAGAATTTGAAATTTTGATTTGTCAGACCACAGTTTTCCATTTTGCCTCAGTTCATCTTAAATGATTAGTTGTGAAAAATTCAACCAGGTGCTTTCCTTTAGCATTACACACCTTTTCCAGTCTTTTGTTGCCCTGTTAAAAATTTTTTGAAACTGACATTCCATCCACACGTGACATTCAAATTGAGCACATGTTTGTCATAAAACAATAAATTTCTGTTTCAACATTTGATGTTGTCTTATATTTCATTTAGTTCTATTTTCAATTAAATATTGATTTGCAAATTATTGCATTCTGTTTTTATTTAAATTTTACATAGCGTCCCAACTTTTTTTGTAAACGGGGTTGTAAGTTAAATTCAAAAACAAAAACTATAATAACACAGTCTTAAGGTCTTAAGTCTCTTGTCTACCCAGCAAGCATGGTGCGCAATGGCAGTGCACATTGGCACTGTGAGACACTGATTCCAAAGAAGGAAACATTGTAGAAGGTATGTTTCTGAAGATCCCCAAAACGTGCATTATTTGTTAGGATTAATGTGTTTTTATTTAGAGAGCATCCACATGCTACATGCATTAAACATTTTAATTTTCAACTGAAAAAAAGCCTTATATAGAAGACTTTCATGAAACTTCACTGCAACAAGATGAAAATGTTGTTCATTTGAACAACACGGGATGATGCAGAGTTGTATGAAATGAACAAACAAAGAATAGCACATGAGACGCCAAACAATACACAGAAATGTCAACAGTGCTGAAAGACAGAAATGGTGTGTGTCCCTCTCTCCCCACGCATGGCACCTTCTGGACACAAGTCATTAGTTGAGGATCCAACCAAGGTTGGATATCCGTTGCAGTTTTTTGTGCTTTCTCAGCCAGGGTAACACCTTTGGTTTAGCACAAATCCTTTTGTCTTTAACATAGAGTCTGGAATAAAGGGATTCAAAGGAGGTTTACAGATTAGAAGGAATGGAGGACTTCTGATATAGACAAACCATCATTAGATGGGCCACATATGAAAAATCAAGCGATCCTTTTTTTCTTTACATCTGTGACCTCTGTCGCTACATTTGAATGAGTCTATTATGTTTTATTTCATATGTGATACGATTAAAGCAGTGAGTCCATCATACGTTTCAGTATATGGCTGCATTTGAATGTCTTTGGTACTCACATAACAGCTTCCCTTTCACAAGATGAACTGGCTCTCTGGTAGGTAATTTTCTCCACAGTATTCAGCATCGCAACAGAGAGTCGTGAGGTTGTATCCAAACAGCAGTTAGGGATGCCACCTGTAGAGGGACATCACTGTGTTTAACCAGAAGCTGGGGTACCACACGCAGGGTTGCTAACACTTGCTAAGAAGCTGTACAAAAGACTTGTTTAAAATCCGTCATGTATTTCAAAGTTGTTGATTTACTTATTCATGTGTGTTTTCTGTCTCTTTGCATTGGTATGTATGTATCGATTTCTGTCCCTCATCTATGACAATACATATATAATGTGGTATACAAATATAGCACAGTAAATGGTGAGCTTACTTGGCCCAAGACTGACTTATTATGACTGACTCAATTAAACTCCAGAGACTTATTAATGCTTTTAAGGTGGCTTTTCAACTTGTAACTGTGACAGAAGTCACTGAGACAAGTAACACAATGAAACACATTCTTTTGTGATACCTGGGAATTAACTGCACACCTGGGAATTAGTGCACAGCCTTAGGCGATGCCAGTCAAAGACTGCAGCGGCCAGACAATGGTTTTGTTTTAACGAACTGAGTGCCGCCGATTCCAGCTTCCTGTAAACCCTCAGCAAACACTCCTAATTCCTAGAAAGGAACGCTACATGTACTGGCCATGGCTTAAAACTGCAATAAGCTTATGGAGGAGTATTTGCCTGTTGGCAAAACTGAAGTCCAACATTAACAACCCTGCCCATCCCTTCTATGACTCTCTTTCCCTGGGACACTTTTAGCTATTGGACCATTTCACCGCCGTACTTTACTAAGTACTATCGGGGACTCTATTACTGCCTGCCACCATCAGACTGTACTACTTTACTCCTCCACCACTTCCACCTCCTCCCCATGTCCACAGACATTAGTAATGACATTGAACACTACATTCACATTCATGCATTATATGTACCGTCCACATATATTTATTCTCTGCTCTGTAGCATGACCAGTTAATGCATTCTTATATGTGCATTGCACAGTCAGGTATGTTGCTGCTATCTTCATCTCAGTTTTCCCACAATAATACAATAATGCAGTTTAACTTTATGTCTAAAAGTTAAGTGCTCTATCTATACGATCTGTGGAAAGGTTTTTTGGTAACACTTGAGGGAACACAAATAACTGAATTACTCAGTTACTACTCATGAACTGATCATGATGTAATATAGTTCCCTCATAAAATACATGAACCATTACAACTGATTAATGACGAAGGAACATGGGATCAGCACCAAAAGAACAATAAAAATTAAAAAGTTTTTATTGATGTATCCAGATCTTGTTCTCCTTCTTCGCCTTATTCAGAAATGTAACAAGCATTCTCACGTCATCATCATAACATCATAAATGTATTCAGCAAACACAGTCTGCAGGCATCCCGTTGTGTTTCATATTCTGATAATTTCTTTATGATATAATTATAGACCAAAATGGAGGACTAAGTTTCCAGTTTTGTCCTTAAATACTGTATATTCTAAAATTATTTTTTATTTGAAAATGTCAATGTACATATTTTTTTATTGTTTAAATCTTGAGGAAATGATTGATGATTCAGTTATAATATATAATATAATAGTTGTACCTCACTATAAGATTGCAGCAGAATCGTACCTTTGATGGTGCCAATAGAGGCAGAGAGAACCAGGAGGATGCCGACGAGTTTAAGATCCATATTGAAAGTACAAGAGAAACCAGAACAGGCCAGCTCTTATATCTCCACTTAGGAACGCCCTCACACCTCAGAGCTCATTATTGTTGATCTCTCTTTTCATTTGTGGGCAGTCTCCCGTAAAGCGATTGCACGATGTCATGTTAAAGAAATCGCAGAATGTAAACAATCATGATAGTCACGTTCGGGGCTGGGCTGGGATTAAAAATCAGTACTTTTGCAATGGGGAGGAGGGTGTATGGGGAATCTCACAATAAATTTTATGTTACAACTCATGTAAACTTCATGGTTTTCTGCTCAAATGTCTATCTATCCAACATCATTATATATTTGATAGTGGTTCAAGGTAATTAACTGGCCCCTATAGTTATGCTAATATTAGTCAACAGATATGTACTTAGCATAATTAGTCAGAATTATGTCAGTAACCCTAACTCAAAAGCCAATGACAATGTCCTTCTGATTTTATAAAAGTAAGAAATATCACACCTGCATGGTTACAGTTCTGAACACAGTTTCTCTAATTGCGCAATGTCTTTGACAAATGATTGTTAGAATGTGCTTAAGGTTTAACGGCTAGCTGTCAAGGGAAATGCGGAGTGATACATATTCAACCACAGTTCTGCAGGGTACAGATCTGAGGAGACAGGATAACAAGTGCAAACAAGTCAGAATAAAGGGAGCAAAATTAGAGCAGTACGTGATTACAGTCTGCTTAGTCTGTGGTGGGAAATGTCACAGCCTCACCGCATCTTTCACTGCTTCCCTCCACTGTTATTAAAAAAATTTGAGTCTAATACACTCACTTTGATACTGCTGGTAAATATTAGCGGCTCCTCCCACTCCCACCGCGTCTTTGGCTGCCATCTGTGTCTGAACTTGCCCTAATCACATTCCACAGATGGAATGGCATTTAACTCATTGCACCCTGCCAATTTTGTTTGGCATCTATCCCTGTCATTGAGCTCCAGCTTCGTTGACGCGGCCTACATTTGCTAACTTTTAAAGAGCACTGATTAATTTTGCCGTTTTTTGTGAACCAATGCACTTGCAACTTGGGCATCAACTGTTCGGTCAACTATGGCATGCTGACCTTTGCCTCTTCCTGCTTTGTGGACTCATACACACTATATGGGCAAAAGTATTAGGGACACATCAGGCACTGATGTTGCACGTGAAGGCCTGGCTGACAATCGCCACTCTAGTTCATGCCAAAAGTGTCTGATGGGGTTGAGGTCTGGGCTCTGTGTGGGTCAGTCAAGTTCTTCCACACCACAATCATATAACCATTTTTATGGACCTTGCTTTTTGTTTTTTTAAAGAAGAGGGCCTTCCCCAAACTGTTCCCACAAAGTTGGAGGCATTGAATTGTGCAAAAGATCTTGGTATGCCAAAACAATAAGAGTTCCCTTCACTGGGACTAAGAAGCCTAGCCCAATCCCTGCCAAACAACCTCATACCATTATCCCTCCTCCACCAAACTTTACAGTACCGGCACAATGCAGTGAGGCAGGTAACATTCTCCTGGCATCCGTCAAGCCAGACTCGCCCATCAAATTGCCGGACAGAGAGGTGTCATCACGCCACATAACACGTGTCCACTGTTCCAGAGTCAAGCGGCCTTGTACTTTTCACCACTCGATCCTACACTTGGCAGTGTGGTTATGTGAGGCTTGCATGCAGCTGCTCAGCCATGGAAGCCCATTCCATGAAGCTCCCAACACACAGCTTTTGTGTTGGGATTAATGCCATAGGAAGTTTGGAACTCCGCACCTCAAAACCTGGTGACCCCACTGTTATTTTACATGTTACTGTTACTGTTACTCCTAACCACTTCCACTTTGGAATAATACCACTTTTAGTTGACTGAATCACACAAGTGATTACTACTGTCTGTGGACATGAGGAGGAGGTGTAGGAGCAAAGTGGCTGAATATGTAAGAGAGAGGAAATTTCACAAAGTGACTTATTGCAAAGGTGGCATTCTATGACAGTAGCATGCTTGAATACACTCAGGTCTTGAAAATGCCCCATCCTTTCACAAATGTTTGTAAACTTGACTGCTAGGCTAGGTGCTTGATTTTATGCACCTGTGGCAATGGGTCTGAATGACACCTGAATATAATGATTACGAGGTGTGTCCCAATACTTTTGTCCATATAGTGTATCAAAGACCTGACTGTCAGGCATCTTTTATAGCTGACACATACTGCTAGTTGGTATTCAGCCTAATATGACTTACCTTTGTAGTTGCATTTTTAATTGTGCAATTTTTTTACTTTAGGGTAAGTTGTTTTCTTATTTTGTCCACCCCCTTTTTATTAATGCAAACTTGACTTCACAGAAATAAATGTATAACTTACAGTATATTATGAAACATTAACATATGTAGTTTGCCAGTGGAACAATGTCCATTATTACCTTAACTAGTCATGATGGATGACGGATATTATTTTATAATTAGAATTATTACAATCGCTGATTACTTAATTCCACCCATCCTCGTATCAACTTTCCATAACCCTCTCACCCATCTCAGGTTCACGGTGGATTACTTGTTAAACAGAAAAAGGATTTCAGAATTTAAAAACTAAGATATGACGATCCCAGCTACTTCGTGTTTCGTCATTTGCAATCATTTACCTCACAGAATTTTCTTAGAGATTTTTCTCTGTGGGTCATAAACAATGTGTTCAGGGGTCAGCAAACCTGCTCTGCAGCTTTGGTACATATTTAAGTCATGCTACTCAATTGTTTTGAAACTTGAAATCATTTCATTAAGGGAGCAGAAAAAAATGGTAAGTAGCCTTTTTGGCACAGTGTGCTGTTTTCCTGTAAGGTGCTGTCTAGACAGACACAGAAGCTGTTGTTTTCCAGAAACAGGAGCAATACAATTCTCAAAGACACAAGAAATGCTATTTTTTTTGCCATACTGTTAGTCGTAGGTCAGAAAGTGGTGACTTCCTCCATTTTATTATTACTTTTTATTATATAATGTATAATATATAAATATAATATAATATATATATAAAACATTTTATTATTTTTGTCAATTTTCACCACGGGACGTCTTCATGTCATGCTTGATGCATAAGAATATTTTCTACAGTTCCTACTATAAATATCTAAAATACAACGGATTGAACTGATGCAACTGGATTAGGTTCCAAAAACACACAGACATATATATGCATTTTCAATTTCAAATATTTGCATTTATATATTCACAGTATACAATAACAATCCTCTGTTGAGACAAACTTCCTGGATCACCCACATTTAATTAATGTTATTAATGATGTTGATGGGCATGGGAATGCCTGCAGCTGGTTTGTGACTCATAAGTCAAGCCTAGCACAGTCCCTGCCAAACAACCTCATACCATTATCCCTCCTCCACCAAACTTTACAGTTGGCACAATGCAGTGAGGCAGGTAACATTCTCCTGGCATCCATCAAGCCAGACTCACCCATCAGACTGCCGGACAGACAGGTGTCATTCATCACATAATAGTGACACATACTGCTAGTTGGTATTCAGCCTAATATGACTTACCTTTGTAGTTGCATTTTTAATTGCGCAATTTATTTACTTTAGGGTAAGTTAAGGTAAGTTACAGTAAGACTCATAAGTCATGTGATTCTACAGTCAGGTTACGGGCAGCATTCCAATTCTTCCCCTCTAAACTGCTTTATCCGAAAACAGGATTTAGCCTGACAATTTCAATGACAAAAACAAAACGGTTCTGGCATAGAAAGTGAGTATGACAGCCAAAAGCAAAGCAACAACACTCAAGTGTATTCATACAAGATAATGTGTATAAAACATGTAATTTGACATGCTCTTTTGTGATAGTACACATTCATCACCATAATCCATCTTCCTTAATCTCTTACCCAGGACTCAGGGCACAATGCACAGGACCCCCTGGATGTGAAGCTAAGGCAGTATGCAGTTCCGTCCCATGGAGGGGTTACATTGTGGACATGGCTTACGACTACCGACATGGCTTACGATTACCGACAACCGGCAACATCGTAGGTGCAGCCTCCTATCTGCCACCCTACACTGGCTGGCGCGGAGAACTGACATTGATGGACTTCGGCTTTGCCCTCGACCACAGTTCTCACCTTGCTTTGAGCAATCAAGCCCCCTCTTTCTTTGTCAGTAATGTTAGCATGCCCGGGGGTGGGGGGGGGGTGGGGGGGGGGGGGGTTG
>JAODKL010000323.1:9498-38647 GCA_026780765.1 Petrocephalus schoutedeni
CTCAGAGAAGGCCAGGCTCTCTCACAGATCTGGGAGCCAGCATCGCCGGGTCTGTATCCTGCTTCTGTCTCTGCCTCTTCTCACTCAGCCTTTTCTTTATCTCTTCCTTTGCTCACTTTAACTCTTCTGCATATTTCCTTTCACTGTCTGTTCTAGGGGCTGGCTGATGATGCCATGTCTGTTCGTAGCATTGGGAGTTGCCGGGTTTGTACCTTTTTGCCTGTGCTATTATGTTTATGCATACTGTCAGATTTAGCTTATAACACATGTACTGGCTACAAGATTCTGCAGGTGGTGCTAGGTTCACGCAGCTTTCTGGTGTTGGTTAGCAAGGTTAATATGTTGTCATCCCCCTGGGATCTAAAGTGTGACAGTTCTGGTGTTTTTTTTCAGGCTTAATGATTTTTATATGTCTTAATGTAGCCAGCAGAACACTCATATGTCTCCTGGGTGGTTTCTATGGTGAAAGTGGACCTCATGTTTATTCTTTTTCTCTTCTAAAGTCGTCATCATCATCCTCTCTGCGGAATCCAGGCTCCTCTCACCAAAGCCGTGTGAATACCTTGCGCAGACGGGACTTGGTGGTGTGTTTGTGTGGGGTGGAGTGCATGCAGGGAAGGATTCTGGGGGTAGTATGATCTGGCCAGAGGTGTGCATTCCTCTGTTACTGCATGGTTTATAACTGATCCTAGATTAGGGCTCATAGGAATACCTAAGGCCAGGATGTGTGGAATTCCCATGTGAGGATGGGTTAGGCTGTGGTGCACGCAAGGAATCCTCAGTTCATCGTCTTTGTTGTTAGCAATGCAATAATGCATCTCAGTGAGAGTCTGGTGTGAGATCTATATGCTCATGGCTGATGGCTATGACCTGTTGGTTGTCATCCTGACGTACCATCTTTGTTTTTTTTCCCCTTAGTCAGATGGAATTTCTAGCAAATCATCTTTGAGAAGTGCTCGCTCCTCAGTATGTATCTGAATGCCAGTGTGTTTTGGCACGATTGTGTGTGTGAGTTGCGACTGCTCTCTATATTACTCTTCTTCAATCTGGCAGACCTCTGTGTACAGCGACACTCTAAGCCTGAAGAGCCCTGTGTCCAGCAGTTCCAGGAAAGACCTCCTGGTCAGTGCATCTGTGTGAAACATATTCCAGTGCCTCCACCTTTCTAGGGTAACTGATAAATAAATTGCTAGAATGGTTGGATCTGTTTTCCGAAGTGAAACATACCATTCCAGTTTACCTGTATTGCCAAGTTGCATTGCTGTATTGCCCATCATGCCCTTTATTTGTAGAAGACACTGTGTCACTTTCTTGCAGACATCCATTTCCTAGGGGTGACATAGTTCAGGTGTAAAGGTTTCAGAAGCTGTTACTCACATCTGTACTGAAAGATGTCTGCATCTTTCCAATATTGTGCTCTCTGCTCTCCCTATGTTTTGGCGTCCCTTTTATCAGGCGGGGCTCTACCATGATCAGAGGAACTACAGCACCCTAATGAACTCCAAACCGCTGCCCTCCTATCCGTCTCGGGTTGGTCTCCTGCTTGCCTGAACGCCATACGCTTCAGAAAGACTGGGTTTTGTGCCCTGCAACTCTCTGTAGAGCTAGACTGGCAGTCCCAGGCTTCCTAACCTCCTGACCTATTGCAGGAGAGCCTGGGAAAGAACTGGGAGACAGTTTTCTTCCTGCACATATATTGACAGGGTAGTGTACAGTGAAATGTTTTGTGGTTCTGGGTGAGCTGTGTGAGGTGCCCCACAGGGCCACACACAGAAGCTCCATGTGAGGTATCTGCATAAAGTGTTCCGCTGCTCACAGTGACATGATGCTGTTCTTCCTTGTCTCTCCGCACCATTTCCTTTCCAAAGTCATCATCTCTGTACGGAGACTCCCTGGTGACCCCTTCCATTCATGGGGTTAGTTTGCCCCTTCATGACCTTAACTTGCTATAGATGAGCCTTTTGCCCTGTCCCTGCGTTAATGTGACATTGACCCCACCTCTTTCTGTAGGCTACACCCACAGCCCATCCCCCACCCCCCACCACTAGCCTAACACGGAGCTACAGTCTGGTTAGTTTGCACGTTGTCAAGTGGAGAGTGTGCTGAATTCTAGCTAGCTGGCAGCATTTGTGCCATGAGCTGTTAGTGATATATACTAATCCACTCGTCTTGTATTTATCGAACTGTTAACTAGCAGTGTGTAGTTTATGCGTTGATCCACTCCATGTGGATTAATGGCTTGTGCTGTTCTCATAAGATGTTAGCTAGCAGTGTGCCATTTTTACCTTGATTTGTTTCTGTGCTTTGGATTAACCATCAGTGGCAGTTTGAGCTGTGGGCTGTGTGCAGTTTATCATAATGGTCTGCTGGATGCACCATTAGGGTACCTCAGGCTTGATATGACTATGCTTTGTACTCTCAGGCCTCTCTCTGTGATGATGGTCTGTATGGCTCCTTCAGCTCCAGGACTGTAAGTGCCACCGTCATGACTTGGAGTGCGCGATGTGAACCTCCAACCACCACCCTGACCCCTGTGGTCAGGACAGTGATTTGCTTTTGGACAAATGCTTGAGATGGTGAAGGAGGGTGGTGGTAACCACAGTAACCCGTATCTGTGCTCGATTTGTCCTGCAGCCCTCTGAGTACAGCTGGTACTCTTCAGCAGCTAGCTCAGCCCGCAGCAGCCCCGGGGTGAGACCACACACATGCATGTAGATGTGCATGCAGAAGGTTTAGACACTTTTGGATTTACATTTTCTGGGGTCAGTTACACACACAGGGTCACCAGAGGTACATCTGTGCCACACTGGTCATTTGACCCCCACGTACGCATTGCATGTGGAGAGTCTCTTGGGATGCGATTCTCTCTTACAACGCACACCTTGCTCTAATCCCTACATGATGTGAAGGGTGTCTTGTGATGTAATTCTTTCTGAAACACACCCACATGCTCTGCTCTAACCCCTGATATGATACGTCTCATATAATATTCTCTCTGAAATATGCTCACAGGTGCTGCTTTAACCACTACACAATGTAACACACACACACATTGCTCTTGCACCTGCATGATGTGGAATATCCATCTTGGTTCTCTCTTAAACGCACTCTCTTGGTCATTCCCCTGACACAAACCGGCATATTTGCCTTAAGAAGCCCCCAGCAGGCACATCTGTCCCACTGCCCTCGTGGGCGAATGAAACCGGTTGCCTGGTGTGAATCATGATGTCTTCTGGATGTTTTTTCAGTTGTGTGAATACTGTGCAACATTTGATTCATTTTATCCCAGTGTAGTGCAGTTCACAAATACCCGGTAGCCTTTAAAAGTCCATCTGCAGTATTGCTGTGAAAATTTGTTTTCAGAAAAAACTGCATATTGAGCAATGGATATGATATTGTTATGGTGGTTAATCTTGCTCCTCTGTACAGTTTGTCTCACAGCAGTGTGTACACAATATCAGTCCTTTTTCTGTAGTTAAAGGTTAGTATTTTCCCCCCGTATCATTTGTGTTCAATACATTTGTTTTCTAATGGTTTAAAACTAATGATATAATAATGCTGCTGGTGTGGATAAAAACGGGTTGATAGTATAGAACCCTCCCCCGGTGAAACCAGGTACACTCACTCATTTGCAGAGAATGTGGTTAGGTAAGTAGCCCTGTGTATCTGTGTGCCCCCTGTGTTGGGTTGGCATCCCATTCCCATTCATTCTCTTGTGCCCTGTGGTTCCTGGGATGTCCACTGCAGTCCTGTATCAGATTATAAGTAATGATGGATGGGATGAGATGTTCCCTAATTGTGAAGAGCAGTAACAGGCTGTAACTCGTGTCACCCACAGCTCAGTTAGCTGTTTATTCGCCTAGCTTTAACTTTAAAAGTGCTTCAGTCACCCCCATCGTGAACTGTGTTCAGCCCCTGCTGTCCTGTCCGGATCCTTCACAACGTGACCCAGTTAAAAATTAACAAAGTGTCTTGTGATGAGGCCTGGCTGTAGAGTGCAGTGTTTTCATTACATTTTTATTTCAGGTCTATGTTAAATCAAGAATGATGTCATTTTTAACATTCTGAGACCACAGTTGGCCTTCAGTTGTAGGGGATGGACTTTTTTGCTAATTCGCCTGGACTCGGTACCTGCTCACTCATTAATTGCCGTGACAGACCGCATCTTCAGCTCTATGATCTGAGGAGCAGAATCTCCTCATCAGGATCGCATCACTACTTGACAACTCGCTCTCAGCTAGCAGTGGTGCTCATGCTCAAGGAGGTTGCCGTAGTTGTGATGTCATGGCCCTTTGTGCGTTGCCTTGCGTTTGCACTTGATGCATGTGAGACATGGCAGCGATCTCACCCCCCCTTTGATCATCCCTTTAGTCCTCTTCTGATGACGACTCCTCCAGTACCGTGTCCCAGGAGCGGCTCGGTCGCAGCCGGGGGGACAGCGTGGTGAGACAGTGGTGCATGTAGGGTGACGCAGGCGCGACTTGCACAGAAATGAATGGCTTATGCACCACTGTAAAGAGATCAGAGGCCGGAGACTGGCACCACAATTGTCATGGGGCATGGCTGTGGTGCTCAGGTGGATGTTGCCTGAGGCCTTTATCTGGGTTGTGTGAACAGGTATGCTGGGTTGGTGCCGACATGGGTGATTGGAGAATTGGCACAGGCAGCTCCTGTGGGCCTGCAGGCATATATAGACATGGACATGACGCAAGCTGTGTGTATGTGTGTGTCTGTCTTCTGGTATTGCAGGTATATCGCCGTGAGCTCTTCCTGAGTTTGAGAGCATGTACGCGCCTAAGCGGGTTTTGAATACAAGATCACTGAATGTGGATGTAGTGCTGCGCCATGCTCTGGGATTTTCTCATATTTGTGGGTCTGTCTGACTCTTCTGTCTTCTCCTCCCTTTCTCTCTCTCTCCGGGACACTCTGGGTCAGTGCTCTGACTTCTCTGACTCCAGTGACACTGCAGCAGATTATTTCAGCCGCTCCAACCGCAGGGGCAGCATTGTGTCCGACCTGGATGAGCTCAGCATTCCTGACCTGGATGGTGTGAGTGTGGGGTGGGGTCCACTGTGCCTTGCGTGTACCTAGATCTGGTCAAACGTGGAGTACTAGGAGCAGTTTTTGGGCGTTGGGTGAGATGCAGAGTTCTGAACAGTCAGCAATGATATGCCAACTTAACCGTGTTAAGTAATGTTGTCTTCTGTACTTGCAGTGTGAACTTAATGAAGCTTCCTTTTTTTATTCAACTAACTTCAGTTATGTTTCACAGATTAACATGGAAGGACCCAGCATGACCACTGTTTTTACCTGTGGGATTTTATTATGGGATGGCATCTGTTAACAGTTTTGCGAGACCTCTGATCTGTGGGGGTCGCTGTCGGATGGACTTTGACTTGGCGTATTAAATAGTACTCTTTATGTTTGGCATGTCAGTTTATAGCAGCCTGCTGTGCGTGTCTCTAACAGTGGTGTGTTTGCCTCTCTCTCAGCTGGATGAGAAGAGCGATAAGCAGTTCACAGAGTCATCCTATAGTCGGGTGAGTGACAACTGGAGTCCCCTCTGTCTTTATCCTCATGGAGCCTTTCACTGGGCCAGATAAATATGCCGAAGGTGCAGTCCAGATGGTGCTGTCAGACTTGCATGACTGATGCTGAAAGAAATAAATAGCAAAATTCTATCATGATAAAAATGCTTCCGATGTCAGTATTCATGATAGGATGAATGTTCAAGTAAGAGTACCCTAACTTAAAGACTGATTACTGAATGAGATTTTCATGTTATGTCCACTCTGCCACGTTTTCATTTATAAACACAGGCATTAGTCCCAGTTTGTGTTTTGCCTACACCAGTGTTTCCAATCCCCAAAAACAAAGACTTTTGACAACACTTTCAGAGCTGTATACTGAAAATTAAGTCTTTACATTGCAGTGTGGATGAGTGAAAACAGTTATTAAAAAGCAGACTAACACTGCTCTGATTGGTCCCTGCTCATCATGTGGCCCTTGCCTGATTTGATCCTGCTAGTTTCAGCGTCTCAGTGCCTGAATGGTCACCTGGTTACCCTATACGGAAGTAAACAACATTCTAATATGGTGAATATGGAGAAGCTGCTTTCAATGACACTTTCCCTGGTGCTGACATGTATGCAGTGAAATTGCGTGAGAGTGTCATGCAGTTTTAGACACATAACAATGTAGGATGTTTTGTGCCAAATTTAATAAATAAATGCCATTTAAATGATTATTTAGCATTTACTGGCCACCATATTGTTTAGAGCCTGCCCACTGAGTTTGATGGGTGAATTTGATAGATAATTTTAATGGTTTTTGGTATAATTGAAATAGTAATTTAAATTACATTTTAAAATTAATTTAAATGAAAATTTATAATTTAAATAACTTAATTAATAATTAAATAATTAATTATTCATTTATTATTTATTAATTTATTGATTGAATGTCATATTCGTTTTCACCAGGCTCGACTCCAGCTCTCGGTAACAGGGTGGGCCAGGAAGATTTTGGGGGGGGGGGGGGGGGGTTGGGCAATTACATATAAAAAAAAATGCACTTCCCCCTCTTGGCCTTGTGACTGGGGGAGCCAGGCCCACCCTGGCCCCCCTGTGTAGCTGGGCCCAGTTTTCACTCGTTTCAGCTTAGATGGAAAGTTTTCATGAACAATGAAGAAACACCTTGGTGGATGACTGTTTACATTTGAAAACTTTGTTTTTAAATTAAATCGTAGCAGTGAGGATGTAGCCTTAGCTGTTACACTTCACACTCTGCTGTTGGGCTGTGCCAGTCAGTTGATTCTTACCATAGCAAGCATGATGGTCTAGGTTTTTCCTTCTGCACATTGGGATACAGACAGAATATGTCATCACAGGAAGACATTTATCTGCTTGGAGTTAGAGACCTACTCTAGTTTAAGACAGAAGGCCTTCAGCAGCGGTCAGCCTAACAGCATTTAGTTCTTCATATCGCTGCACATTACTGTGCCTCGTTTGCATGGTTAACTATTTACAAGCTTTTGTTCCCTCCACAGCCCTCTTCTCGCTGCACTACCCCTGGTCTGTCTGCATCCAGTCTGGCCTCCTTGGGGGGGTCCTCGTCCAGGAGGGGCAGTGGGGAGATGACCAGCTTGGTAGACCCCGACGCTTCTCTCAGCGAGCTCAGGGTAAGAGCCACCCCACTCCCCCAATATAGCGCTGTGATACAGTGTTGTGTGGCGTGGAACAGTCCTCTTCCTCCTCCATGAGAGGCAGCTGTGAGGAGCCTCTCTTATTTCCACCATTCCTTATCTGCTGCATCACAGGTGTGTGTACATGGCTCTCCTGTTACAACTCTTACCATTGTGTTTGTGTGTCCGGGGTCCTGCTCCTTCTCTGTGGGATGGTATAAGGCTTCCAGGCAGCAGGGGCTGACCCAGGTGCTGCCAAACCCTCCCCCTCTGCCCCCCTGTGAAGTGTGCAAGCTTGTCTCTCTCTGCCCAACAGGATATCTATGATCTTAAGGACCAGATACAGGATGTAGAGGGCCGGTACATGCAGGGCCTCAAAGAGCTGAAGGTAGAGGGGCTGACGCTCAGAGCATGCCTTCTGCACCCCCCCCCCCCCTATATCTGCCTGCTGGAAGGTCTCTCTCACTTTCACCACCCTGCCCCCTCCCGACAATCACCTTGCATGCGCTATGTGGTGGCTCTGCTGTATGTTTCACCAACTGGTGCCTGCCTGTCCTCTGCTGTGGGCTGTGCAGTACAAGGTCACTGGGGACACAACAGTGTACAGGGTTGAAGTGATCCAGAACTAGCAGCCAATCGGCTGTATCGCTGTAGCTGTCTCACTGCAGCTGTGGCTGCCTGTCACTGAGGCTGTGCCTTGTGATTGTAGCTCTGCCTCACCATGACTGGGTGTTATGCTTTGGGTAGCTGTGCGTGTGTGGTCTGTGGTAGCTCTGTCTCTCTGACTGCGTGTATGTGTGTGGGGTTAAGCTTGACTACATGGAGCCCTGTAGCTCTTGTTCACACAGGGTTCCCCATGCTTAGAGATGTGACTAACCCCTTTGGGACCCAGATTCCCCTCATTGATTGGGGCCTTTGTTTGGTCTGTCCCCTTGTCAGGGTGGGCTTCCTGTTTCATGCTTCTGCCACGTCTAAGTAGTACTTTCTTGACCTTTTCATTAGGGGCCTCACATTCACCTTAGTGATCTGCAAAAGATAGACAAGATGCTCATGCTAACCAAAGTCTCTCATCCAAGATTGTGTGCGTGCGTGTGTGTGTGTGTGTGTGTGTGTGTGTGTGTGCTCACGCACGTGCTTGCATTCAGGGGTGAGAAGCACACTGTACAGGATGAATGTTCCGCTGTCGGCTTTTTATCTCAGAGTGGTACCCTCCGTGTGTTTGTCCTCTAGACAATTTGTGGGTTTTGACTCCCCAACATTGCTGTGAAGCTGTTGGCCTGTTCTTCTCTGCATGTTTAATTAAAAAAAATGTTCACTTGCAGGACTCTCTGGCCGAGGTGGAGGAAAAGTACAAGAAGGCCATGGTGTCTAATGCACAGCTGGACAACGACAAGACCAACCTCATCTACCAGGTGGACACTCTCAAAGATGTCATTGAGGCCATGGAGGAGCAGATGGCTGAACTGCACAGGGAGAATGCGGAGAAGACAAAGGTAGTACAGCGGCAGCATGCAGGAACTCCTGATATGGTGGTGGTTGGTTTCTAGACAAAATGTCAGGTTTTATTCAAGTGTTCAGCTGAGGGTGATGTGGGAAGCTTGTGCTACACTTCTGAGGAAATTCATGTGAAAGATTACAGATAAGATTAGATTTAGCTTTTCCAGTTCCAGTGCAGATAAACGCCTAACGCCAAAGCATTTGTAATGGCATAATTTTTGTGAAAGAATTGATGCATTATCTGAAAAAAAACTGCAGGGGTGCTAATATTTTTGCCGCTACTGTAACTCATTCATAACTGATGTAGTTTCCACTTTTTCTTGTTTGTCAAAGGTACCTGATGAGCAGTAGCTCTTCATATGGCTGCAGTTTTATTTGACATTTCAGCTTTGTTGCCTTTTGATTTCCTTTTTTTTTTTACTTCAGGAGCTTGAAAGACAGAAGCACACATGTACAGTCTTACTGCATAAGCAGGACGAACTCAAGGAGGGAATCCGGCAGAGGGATGAACTTATTGAGGTAAGACGAGGACCTTTGAAGAGTCTGTTTATGCTCTTTACGACCAGTCCTCCCTCCTCAGGAATGCTGCTGCCCAGCATTTCGTCCTTGAAACAACAGGGTCCTACAGAGTTGGATTAATTAAAACATGGATAGGTGAGCGTGTACAGCTGAATGTGACCGGAGTTGGATTTCACACATTCCTGGTGATGCTCTACAGCTCCACTATAGGAGCATGGGTCATGTGGGCATAGTACTGCGGAACTCCTAAGCTGAGGTGGCTATTTTCCCAGATGTCACCTAGCAACCGGGGCAATGTGTGGTCTTCTCCTACATTCTCCCATCTTGCTCTCCGTCTTTCGCAGTTCATCCCATTCTTGTCTCGCTCTGTCCTTCACTGCTCATCTCTCCCCATCTTGCTCTCCTCCTCCACCCATGCCCTGCCCTGCCCTGCCCTGCCCATCTCACAGGAGAATCAGCGAATCCAGCAAAAGTTAGACTCCCTCACCAGGGAAGCTTTTGACCTGCAGGAAACCATTAACTGGAAGGACAGAAAGATTGGGGTAGGCAGTTATGCGAGGGGCGCTGTGGTACCATGGCCAGCTAGTCTCCATCCCTCACACGGGAGAGGCCTCCCTCTTCATATAACACTCAGCAACTCATGCCATAAATATCCTGATAATGAAACATACACTTGCACACACAGTACACTAGCAGGCTACTGTGGGTCAACAGTGCACTACCTGAAGTGTCAGCATGTGGATGGCTGAGTCTGAAGATGCATGTTTTAAATGATTTTCATCTATTCACTCACTCCGTCACTTATTACCCACCTTTTCCCTAAAGTCCCCTCCACGGGTCTGTTAGCTTAGTGACTAGCTCTCCTTAAGCCGATTTTGCATGTGCAGAAGTAGAATATTGAGGACACTTTTTAAAATGTCGATATTGGAGCATTAGTGATTCGCAGGTAGCATTTAATTTTTAAAATGTCGTGCACAGCTAAATGAAAGTCTCTGCACTGTATGGAGAGTGACATTTTGCTTAGGTGAAGAACCAGGATACCTAAATGCTGCATACCATGTTGGTTTTCTTTGGATTGAGACACTTAACTGAGTTTTGCCCCTACTGTTTACCAAAGGAAACGCTGAACTAGTCAGGGTCTTGGGAAAGCTTGCTGCAGGGTAACCATCTCAATCTTTCAGTAGTTTTTATGGGTCTCGCTGGGAAGATGTGTGTTTGCATGCGCTGCCTTCAGGCTCATTCTCTCATACTCCCACATGCATGCTGCTTTCTCTGCTCTTCCTCCTGTGCCTTTTCTTTCCTGTTCCTCCGTGGTGGTTGTGCACCCCCTGGTGGCCAGGCACTGGAGAGACAGAAGGAGTACTTTGACTGCATTAGGAGTGAGAGGGATGAGCTCAGAGATGAGGTGGCTGACCTCAAGGGGAAGTCCAAGCTGGCAGAGGTAGGTTGCCGAAACTGTGGCAAGGCCATTCGTCATGAAGATGGAGACTCCATGATTACCAAGGTGGTTTTATTTACCCCCAGAAGCCAAATGCCGCTGTCTAGTGGGACCATGTTGCCCTGCTAAAGACCAGTCACTAGACCTGCCAACTGGTTTAGTGATACAGAACACCAGCTATGTATTTAGTCTGCAGATGTCTGTTTACATGTCAGTGAAATCATATCAACAGATGCCCTACATTTCATTCCGTAAGACCAGAGCCAGAGGTCAAACAGCAAAAACAGTATTTTTTGTATAAATTCTGTCTGCTGTTTTTGTGATGCTTACAGCAATCATAGTTAGTTATAGTTTATGAATTCATATTTATATTGTACTCCTGTCTGGTGGTATTTTGATGCAATTTGGGAAACTAGGTTTGTGGGTCACTGAACATTATGTGGGTCTATTTAATTATGGCAAGATGCCCACTGGTTTTGTGTATAGACTGTTTAAAATAGTTGGGGGTTATGGTGTAAGTGTGGAGGTTTCCCAGCTGCATTGGTGACCAGTATGCTCCCTGGTGGACTGAAGTACCAGTTACTTATCTTCTATTCTGCTGAAAAAGTCCTGAGGTTATCCACACCATATGGTTTCCACAGAAACACGGGTTGGTGGTCATTCCAGAGAGTACCCCTAATGGAGATGTCTGCCATGAGTCTGTGGGAGGGGCCATAACTGTAGTTACACAGGAGGCAGCCCAAGTGCTAGAATCTGCTGGAGAGGGCGCATTAGGTAAGGCTGAGTGAGTTATTTGCCCTACCTGGCATTTCGCACATTCTGACTCGTCCGCTTGCACAACAATTCACCCCTGAACTGTTTCGTCCCACTGCCTCACTCACTCTCACTGAGCATGACTACTCCCAGATCATGTGTCTTATTTACTCTGTTTCAGATGTTAGGCTACATAAGCTAGCAGATGAAAAAGAAGAGCTCCTGGCTCAGGTACAAGTTAACCTGCTTCACTTGGCTGCCAAGTGGTCTTCTGCCTCATCACCTTGTTCCCATGCTGTGTATATGAAGTATGTTAGGAGTGTGCATTTCCCACAAACAGCTGTTGGAATGTTTGGTAACATCAGAGTAGTTTATTGATGTTTAGTAATCTGCATTTCTTCCTGTCTTAGATCAGGAAGCTAAAGATGCAGCTGGACGAGGAAAGGCAAAAGAGCTCAAAGATGGAGAGCGTCTTCACAGAGAGCGAGCGGCTGGAAAATGGGACTGACTTGCACTTCATTGAGATGCAGAGTTCGTTTCGCCTAAACATATAAGATGAATCCTACGCAACCCCACCGTCACATCATATATCCACAAACACGTGTAGCATGTGTGATGCTTTGCTGGTGTTCACATTCTAGTTGGTCTAGTTTGCCAATTTACCCACATATTCCAACTTACAAAGGGTAAATGGCTTTTATTTTATTTTGCTGCACTTGTTCATGTTATTGAAATCTGTCACCCTAGCGTATGCAGAAAACGGGGAGCAATCCTAATCATACTGGTGATTTTACCGTGTGGTTCTTCCAACAGGAGATGCCAACCGACAGATAAGTGAATACAAGTTCAAACTCTCAAAAGCAGAACAGGAAATGGCAACGATGGAACAAAATGTAATTATCTATCAGGAATAATGTCATATAGTGTTTAGTGCTATCAGATGTACGAAACTCACATTGTTCATGTTAGAATTTTGAGTCAACACCCTTAACCAGCAAGTAGTACTCTAGTGCTCACAGTTAAATCCCTCATGGAGTCTTAGTCCTCTGGACTAATATTTAGGCACAGATACTCCCCCCGCCCCCACCTCCCAAAGATAAAAATCCCTTAACTCTGCTCAGTTAAAAGAAGGGTCTCTTTCAGATCAACAGACTTGAAGGACAAGTGTCCAGATACAAAATGGCTGCAGACAACTCTGAGAAGATTGAGGATGAGCTCAAAGTCGAAAAGAGGAAGCTTCAAAGAGAGGTACAGGGCAAACACACTCACAAGCAGACCTGGATCAATCATACCATTTCCTGCCACAACTTCTGGGATTTCCAAAATCTTTTGTACTAGCTAGCCTCTGATAAAACATAATTGTCCCGTCATGTCAGAATGCTCACAAGTGTCTTTAAACCCTTCATCTGTGCAAATAAGTTAAATGTTCCTTTTACTTATGGTTTGTTTGTGCCTCATTTTAAGGGGATTAAGCTACTGTAAGTATCTTTCAGAAACATTTTCAAAGCTGAATTCACTTGACAGGTTAGCTAACCTTAAGGAGGAGTTTGACTGGAACAAACAGCAGTAAGTTACAAGGACTGGGCAGGCCTGCATTGTAAGTGTCAATTTGTACCTCCACTCCCAGCTCCGGACAGCCTTAGACAAGATGGAGGAAATGGAGATGACCAACAGCCATCTAGTAAAACGGCTGGAGAAGATGAAAGCCAACCGTACCGCAATGCTGTCCCAACAGTAAGCCTGGATTGGGTAGCCCTGCCCATTAATCCCACCCCTGCACCAATGGGAGCAGCCCTAGGCATTCTTTGTAACAACAATGCACTGCTCTGCCGATCCTGCGTTTATGAATGAGAACCATTGGCTTGCAAACTCCCACCCAGCCCCAGAGATGGGTGAAAGGGGAGGGGTCACATTGCCTTCTCATTCAGATTTACTCCAGTTTTTTTCCCCTTTCCCTGAAAGCTTTACACATCATGTTACTCACCATGATTTTGTGTTTCCAGCTGGGTGCTTAACTAGTTTTTTGATAAGTTGCATGAGTATGGCCTCAGATGGCCTGCAGCAGTCTCCAGCCACCAAGTGCCTTCTACATGGAGCCACGCATTTCTACACTAAGGATGAAGCAAAGGATTGTTATTTCTGGTACAAATTATGTATTTAATAGGGTGCACTTAGGTTTTAAAGATATGTAGAATCAATTAACAAAATATTGAGTTTCCATTGGTAAGGAATTGAGCAATATTTAAAGTTATTTCTTAGAACTGTACATGACGTGTATATACGGGGTTGATGTTTTTGCATGGATTTTGGCACATTGGATTTGTTTAAAGACAGGTTGTCAGTACTGAGTTCTACTTGAGGCACAAAGTACGACAAAAAACATGCTGTACTTTCTCAAACTCTACTCTTTGCTGCTTGGGAAACAAGTGAATTTTCAGTCTCAGGACCACAGTGATTGTGACTGGGGCAGCTACAACATTAAAAGTACACTTTCTAAAGCAAATGGAGTCTGTTCTTTCCACGCCACAGAAATTCACTAAATACCTTGTTGTTCCTGATCTTTGTTGCCATTCTGCATCCCCATAGAACAGGGGTGGGCAGAAGGGGCCGTTGGGTATGCAGGTTTTACCTGCAACTCCCTAATTAGGTAATTTGGCCAAAGAGTCCTGACACCTGTATTTGAACTGCTGATCTAAAGGTTATCCCGAAAACCTGCATACACACCAGCCCTTTGCAGATAAAATTGTCCACCCCTGCCCTAGAGAGATGAGAAAATCCATTCCCGGGAGAGTGTATGACTTGAGGGCTCAATCACCCTACCGGTCTGCTGCATCCAGACGGTGCAAAATATTTCACACATCAAAAGTGCATCCCAGATCAAGCAGCACTCACTCCAACACATGCTTTTGTGTAGGTTTATAGGAATAATGGAACATTTTTATTGTCAAGTTAAAAAATCAACACTTGCAGGTATCTCCCACTTTTGTTTTTCCCTCCGCATTGCAGGTCAGCACCTCTCAAACACCTTATAGAGGTCTGGTAGGTTGGCAATCTGCAGCACACTGCCATCCTGACTGAAGTGCTGTGGGGGGCTAAGAAGTGTCCTGAAGGCTTTGAAGAGCAGGTGCTCCACAGACCACCTCCATGATGATCCAACTTGACCCTCTGGCTGCAATGTGATGGTCACTGAGTCAGCAAATACAGCACTGTGCAAAAGTCTTTCGCAGTCACAAAAAAAAATCATGCTTAAATGTTCATTTTGGTGTTAAATTATGTATGTCAAAGTATCAGCATGTCAAAACCCCCCATATAATCACCACAGTATTTGCAGCAACCGTCTGATACACCCAACCGCTACTCCACCTGTTTTAGCTAATCTATGTACCCCTGAGTTATTTAACAAATCAAGTTTCAAAATCAAACTGAATGAATACATAGAATTGCTGAGGTGCGCCAAAGGAGAGGTTTGGGAACCAAAACGCAGTTTATCTAGCCATCCAACAAGATATAACATTTATGGAGAACGGATTAAATTCTTGCTTTTTTGTGCTACTGTTAATTTGCATGTGTTATATTGTTATATTTTTGAGCAAATACACAATTTACTACCAAGAACAGCCTTCAACATTTTCTTTGACGGCCTAAGACTTTTGCATAGTACTGTACATAGAACAAGTTAGAAACCATAGCAATGCCTGCACTAATCTGAATTGCTCCAGTTCCTTTTAGAGGCTTCTCAAGATGGCAACAGCACAGCCTCAAAAAATGTTGCAGTTCCTGGTCAGTATAAAGAAATGAGCGGGTGATCAGCAGCCTAAGGGCTCATTGCCTGCTTCCTGAACTGGGATCAGAAGGATGGACTTCATGTAGGGGTAGACTGACTATGAGTTGAACAAGAAATGACTCAATATCAGCGGAGGGGCCTACCTTGGGTTCCACCTCAGTTGCATCCTCCAGGGTGTACTGCTTTCTGATGGAGTAGAATGTGCTGCATTCACGACTGAAGTCCCTGAAGCACTCCTTCTCATCTTCCCAGTTCACCTATGTGCAAACACACTTCAGTATCCAGTCATATAAAACAGCTCTCACCAGCAGAGTTAAAGGAATCCTGGTGTGCTGAGGCAAATGCTAGGAGTTGAACATGGGGCAGAATGGAGGACAGTGGTTATATTTAGAATGTAAAATGCAAGAGAAAACATGAGGTGAGGATCAGGGCTGGTGATGATATACAATTACAATAAGCATGGATGGTCAAAAGTCACTTTAGATCAAGTTACAGCTACACAATAGGCATTACTATTTTTCTAGATGCAAACAATGCACAAAGTCTGTCAGCCATTTCCTTACCTAGAAAGGGAATTAACAATGGTAAGAGCGGTAACACTTTACTTGAGGGGGCACAAATGCAGTATTATGCAATTACTTATGCATTAACCACAAATTAAGTCCTAGTTACATACTGACCTCATGTTTGTTCACCATTATCAAATCGTGGCGTGTGTTTTATCCCGTTAAAGTCATGAATAAGTGAAATACTGATCTCATGTTTGTTCGTTAATGAACCATGATGCATCTTTTATGATTTGTACTTCGCTAGTAACTGAGTTACTACTAAGTATCCGTGCCCCCTCAAGTAAAGTGTTAAGTGCTATTAGTGCTATTTTAAAAGCTTGTTTGACCATCCACAGAAGTTTGAAATGCCCAGTAGGAAGCTATACTTGAATGGTTGATATTCTGGGTGCTGACAGGAAGACAGAAGTTAGTGATGTGACAAAGTCAAACTTCCCAACTTATAAGAATGCCGAATACGCTATTACTGCAACATGCAGTGCTTGTGGAACGCTGCGCTATAATAGCCTTGCGGTGCTCTGTTTTCCATTTTTAATGTCAGAAACAGCCCAGAAGGCTGAACTGAAACCCAGACCTTCTGATATCTTGTTTTGTATGTAGCCGAATCCTAACAAAGTCAATAATCATTGGTTAGTCACTGTCAGATATCAACAAAATCACGTCCAAAATCAATTACTGAACGTCATACTGCCCAGCCCTAGGAGACGAGCACAAACTCCTCCCTTTAAAAGAAAGCAGGTCTTCTGTCATACACAGATTGTGTTAAATAGGACTGATATGGCAAAAGGCCCAATACTGCTCACCTCGGTAGCCAGACGCAACACAAACATGGGTAGCCCTTCCATGGCAGGGATGTAGCCGTCCAGCAGCAGTGGCAGTCCAACCAGATTGCCATCCTGGGGGATACAGATCAGAAGTCAGGTGGCACTGAGAGACCCTCCAGCTGAGATAGAGAATATATGAGCATTATCTGACTGGTTGGCTGGTTGGCTCACCTTATCTACCTCAGTGGAAAAATAGTCCTCTAGCATCTCTGCCTTCTTCTGGAGGAATTCCACAATGTACTGGGCCAAACCTTCTTTAGGCCCATCCTCCTCTGACCAACCACTCTCCTCCATCTCCAGTGCCAGCATTGCCAGGTCATAAAGAGGTGCCGGGTTCTACCAATAAAAGCACAGCATTTGGCTGCACAGCTGACTACTCAGCAACTGAATGTATGAATACATGACTCCATGCAGTCATAGCCGATGCTTGATAAAAATGCATTAGCAAATCTTTAACATCATCATTCTTTCTGAGATACAAGTAGAGGGAGCTGTATACAAAACTTACAGACAATCGCAAAACACCAAAGTTCCCAAAGTCGTAGATCAGAATCTGGTAAAACAGCTCCTGGCTAGGAGAACAGAAGGGTATGTGTGAATTAGGAATGCATTATAGCTATCCACTTAGGCTGCCACTATGCTGTACCCTCTAAATTAAAGAGAAACCATGACTCAGTGGGGGGGTGGGGTCATTCTAATTAAAGCAGCCAACAGCTTCATACTGACCTGAGCCTGGTTGTGTCTAACAGGTACAGTTTAGTTTGATGCTGGATCAGGGACCACTGGGGAGTGACACAGCCAACAAAGGTATGGTTCTGTAGCATTTCCTGCAGGCCTAGGGATTGCAAGAGTAAGGGATCACAGTAATATGATTTTCAGTAAACAGGCTGAAAGCAGTATTCACATTAGCTGTGTAGCATCAGCGGAGGCAGTCACCTGTGTGAGAGAGCTCGCTTATTTGGGCTCGCAGCTCCTTGATGCTGGTGAGCCTGATAATACGCCTGTGGGGAGTGGCAGTGGGGCTCGGCTCTTCCTCAGACCCGTCCCGGGGGCGCTTTCTGGAAGAGGCGAAAAGGGGGACTGCAATCCTCATGGACACACACCTGCCGCAGTTAGAGGGCTCTGCAGGGCCTTACCTGGTGGAGAGGTCAGAAAGAGGAGTACTACATCCCTGGACGTCTGCAGAGATGCTGGCCTCCTCCTGCTCCAGGGCAGCCAGCAGTGCCGTGTCCTCAATATCCTCTTGCTGTTGCTCTGGACACTCTGACTGGATCTCAGTGCTGGATGGCTCTGTCCGTACACTGGGCTGCTCCGTCTGCTTGCTGGAGGGCTCTGTCTGCACGCTGGGCTGCTCTGTCTGCTTGCTGGAGGGCTCTGTCCGCATACTGGGCTGCACGCTGGGCTGTAGGAAAGCATCTAGCTTTTGGGCACGGCAGTCAGTCCGCACCATGTGCTGAGCGTAGATACGCTGGCTGGAGTCTGGCATAGAACTGGAAGAGGGCATGTCATCTCCACCAGAGGAGCTAAGTCCTGGGAGCAGAGTCTGTATCATAGAAACAAGGAGGCAACACCTTATTTTTTACAGTTAGAGCTACCATTACAACATGTCACATAAACTAGCTAAGGACAGTACCTGTGTGAAATAGGTACGTGAAGAGTTGGAGCCCAACAGTTTGGCCTCCAGGTGCCTTTGGATACTCTCGATGATAGCATCCTCGTGGAGAAAGTGGACCTCGTGCTTGGTGGGGTGAACGTTGACATCGATGTTCTGCGGGGCAATCTCTAAACTGAATTGACAGGACAGAGGGAAATTAGGAAAAGGAGAGTCACGCTTATACACAAGTTCTGTTCCTCTTGAGAGCCTGAAAGTCAAGCTGACTCTATTAATGTTACCTGAGGTAGAGGAAGGGGTGTGTGTTCTTGGGAAGGTAGGCAGCATAGACAGTCTCTATGGCTTTTTTCAGTGCGCTGGACTCCACCAAACGGTCTGTGTTACCAGGAATAAACACTCAGTCAGTGTAGTATTACACACAGGGAGCCACATACGTACAGATATCCCACCAGAACTCAGTTGTGATACGTACGGTTAATGAACAGTAAAAAAATGCATTTCTTGACTGAGTAGTTGGCATTGGAGATGTAACCCTTCACCTTGAAGCTCAGTTTCTGATCTTCACACCCCACTTCGATCAGCTCCCTGTTCACAGACCACAGCACAAGCACATAATCATAATCAGTTTATTGTTATGGTGCACCGTATCATATTTAATGTATTCTTGTTTTTTTTTCCTAAAACCAATGTTTCTGGGCCTGAATTGTAGGCTGCTCCCTGTAATGGCATGCTGACAATTTAAATATTGAGGTCAGAATGGCACCACAACGTGGATGGGGGAAATGTTTATGTTTGTTGTGTTTAGGGAGAGAAAGACAGAGGTGATGAAACGAGGGAGAGGCTACAGTCTTACATGACTGGGTAACATCTTTTTTTGATCTACTCACCACCCTATAAGTACTTAAAGCCCTCCTCCGGACTCAACAACAAAACGTGTGTCCCACAACCCAAATAACAAGAGCAATGGTGAGAAACTGCAGGCTAGACTGCCCGGCACTGCCATGGTGGGAACACAGTGACCATCTGGTAAACTACTACTTTAACTTTACATGCTTAACTGAATATGTAAAAAAAAACCAGGGTAATGGGCAGAGGCGTGGGGTGCAGCACCTGCTCACCGCATTGCCAAACACGGACCGTATGTTGTCCACTGTTGAGGCATTAGGCAGTGTCCTCACATCTGCCATGGTCTCCCCTTGCTGACAAGGTACAAATTCAGAATCACCCTCAAAATTAACCGCAGCTTCCTCCTCTACTACACAGAGGAGGTTCTCCCCTCCATCCATATGTGATTACAGTTGAGAACACATACCTTCTTAACTGAAAGGCTCTTTCCCGAGTTGTGAACAGCATACCTGCAAAACACATTTCAAGACCATAGCATTAGTTTATCCAGTATTTTATTAATTAGGTTTCAAAGTTTCATATGTGAGGCATTACAAACACCCTGTAGCACCACAGCTGGGTCGTGGCCCACATGCACAAGTAACACACGCACTATACCATCCCCTTACCTGCTCACCACCTCCACAATCTTGCTATACTCCTCACCTGGACTCCTTAAGGCCTTCCTGCGAGTGGACACATTGTAGAACAGATCTTCTACCTGCAGAGTTACACATAGGTTACACACTTGCTGTACATCCAGACAGGTGCCAGGACGGAGCTCTCGAATACTACATCACTAGACCCCACACATTCCACACATTCCCAGTGAAGGAGGCTTTCAGTGGCTTCAGCTCAACGTGACAGCTATTCTATCATGATACAAATGAATGATCAGGAAATTTCATAGTCTTCTGTCATCTGCCACAATTATAAAAGAATAATATTCACTCTGTTCAGTCAGTACTACAGATGCACAATATCACAACAATTGATATAATATTCTGTCACATTACAAAGGTATAATAGTCAGTGTTGGTGCTAATTCATGTCTATAAATTGGCTGACACACTGTTGAAACCCCATAAGAGAAAGCAAACAGGAATTTTGTATCAGAAGAAGCAGTGCTCAAAAATTACATACTTAAGTTGCATAACATAGAACATTTTCCCTCGGCAAACCTGTGCCCTCCGAGGCACCTACAGTGATCTGGGTCCCCTGGTTCCCCGCACAGGGCTTGGGAGGTGCCTTCAGTTTCCCATCACTGTAACTGGCTCTGGGGGGGGGGGGGGGGGGGGGGGGCGGGAGAAGAGAAAACTGAGGCTGGCAGCTGTGGCACGCACCCCCAACCACCACAGCATTACACTAAACACTTGCTTACCTGTAGGCACACTTCCCATCAGCAGTTTTTGTTGTTATGGTCACATGAGCTACGTGGCTTATACTGGCTAAGGCCTGCAAAGCACAGATGAGTCCAATTTCAGAAGCTCATTCCAAGTTATAACTAACAATAAGCAACGTGGATGAGAGTTATCATAACAACCCTGACAACATCCCTATTGTTTTGCATGCAATTGCACCCACATGTGAAGATAAACAACTGCAGTGAAATGCACACTGTGCTATGACACTATTACATAAGTGCTCTCCTACCTCCCCTCTGAATCCATAGGTGCTGATGGCTGTGAGATCTTCAAACTTCTTAAGTTTACTTGTTGTAAACCTCTCACATACTATTTCCATGTCCTCTTTCTACAGTGCAAGCATACAGAACATCGCAACTGCATAAGTATGTCAGCGCTGAGATATGGTAGTTTATTGCAAAAACTAAAATGAAGACTGATCGGCTCTCTTACCCGAATACCTGTACCATTGTCCTGAATCTGGATAAGTTTCAGCCCTCCTTCCTTCACAGTCACCTGAATATTTGTGGACTTCGCATCTAAACTGTTGAGGTAGGTTTTTAAAGCATGATTTATAATAACGGTTACCTATGTTATGCGGGCACACGGGAACACTTGTAAACAATATACGTAAATAGATATGATGTAAACAGGCTAAATTATAAAGTCCGCTTCGGACTTCACTTTGTACACCCTATAATAATACATATAAATGTATCTAAATAGGATATATTATTATAAATACTGCAAACAGGAGAATGAAAGGCCGTATAAATAAAACTTTAGGAAGCACAGCTAGGCGTTCAATGAGAATTCGTAATTCCTAAACCGAGTAAAAAAATGAAACTATTTATGTGTACGCATTTATACCTACATTACTGAAAGATTGCAAAAAAACAAGCCGTTAGCCAAGTAGCTCAATTTCTTACCAATTTTCTATCATTTCTTTAATAGCATTGGCGGGTCGCTGAATTACTTCACCGGCCGCAATGCGATTCACCACGGTTTCGTCTAGCCTTCGAATAACACCAGCCATATTTCGGGCGAACACGGCCGGATCACCAGTCCTGAACGGGAACTACCGTACCTGCTGATAACTAGCTAATTCATGCTAGCACGACTAGCCTGACAGCGCGCCGAACTAGCGAGCAGGTCACGTGTCCCCGCCTCTAGCGCTCCCCCACTGGCTGCAGTCATTCTGTTTCTTAACCCATTTTGTCGTGCAACGCATGGTATGTACTGTACAGCATGTATATTTTTTTCTCACTTTTATTTGCAACTTATACACAATCCAGAAACAGATACAATATATACAGCATATAAAACACAGGTGCATTTTAGACACTAAGAAGTGAAGCTTAACGCTGGGGTCTGTAAAAATCTATATAAAGATATTTAGTACTGTAGATGCCGTTATAGTCTTGATAGCCTTTTATTTTGGAGAATAAAAAACTGAGTCAATGTATTGTTTGATCTCTTGGGCAAAGGCAATAAAATATGTTTTTTACCTGTAAATTTACATTTATGAATATGGAATGTCATAAATATAATAATAATAATAATAATAATAATAATAATATAATTAGATTGATCATCATGAGACTTATTCAGTGTCGTTTTCTATGAGACCAAACAAAACATTCTTCCAAAATAAAGTACAGTTTTCAACAATACAATCAGAAATAAAAATACACAGGTTATGCCAGAAAGACCAACAGGGCCAGAACAGATGCACAGCAGTTTCAGAGTGCCCGTCACAGAAGCTACACTTCACATCCGTATCCTTCTTGAATCTTCTTTTATTATACCATTTAGTTGGGTAAAATCTATGAATAAGTTTAAAGGAGATTTCTTTAACCTTATTGGAAATAAGGCATTGATTAGGGAGAAGCCAGACTCCATGCCATACCATCCACATATTGACTCCAATATGTAATCACATATGGAAGAGTTGTGATATCTCTCTGCAACAGACCTCGTTATCATTGCCAGAATTACAGAAAAAAACGTCATACCTACGGTAGAATAAACTGGAGATAAAAGCAGTTGTTCGATAGTCACCCTCTGCTGAGATTTAAACAGCATACCAACACCAGAGAGTATTGCACCAAAGACTTTGGTATAATCCCCTGGTATTAGGGATATTATATAATGACAAAAACTCCTCATTAGTGAACAGAAGACCATCCCTATTAAATAACTGATCCATTAATATAATATAAATATTTCAACGCCGCTACGTAGTGCCAATGTGCAAACGACTGAAATCCTACTAAATGCCGACCTTTCAAAAGACGTATCCATATATAATAAGTATGAGTATAATAGAAATTAGCAAACACACATTTGAAGAACACATTTAAATTAATTTGCCAAATCGTGGAGTTTGGATTACCTAACGATTTGCCGTTTCAAACGTATTGAAAAAAAAGATTTTAAAGCACGAGGGCAATTGCTCAAAAAGCAGTTTCGTTATATGGAATGCATGCTCTCTGATAATCTGGGGTAAAGAACATAAAAGTATACCCCGAGTCCTGGATTTCAAACGTGGATCCTGTCCTAACATCAACGTAGCTCATATGATAAGCCTTGTCATCATGAAGGAGATTAAACGTAGGATGTACGAGGTATGACATTGACTGTTACGAAATATGTGTCATTAATATGTACGTATATGCAAACTTAAGTTCTGCCATTCGCAAAATACAAAAACATATTAACGTGATCAGAAAGAGCGTTTTGACCCTGATGGCTTTCCATAATTTTTTTACAGGTTAACACGCACGAAATGAGCGGGTTAACACGAACATTTTTGACCCTGGTGGCTTTCCATAGTGATGAGGCGCGAATGGATGACAAGTATGGAAAGCCATCTGGGTCAAAAACTACGAGCCACCCATCTTTTATGATTGGATCCTTGTCATATGACCAGGACACTCTTCTGACTGCAGAAAACATATAACTCCGGTTAATGGTGATATACTGTTGAAGACATAACGATATAAATCGTGTGGAGTGAAATCAGGCAGGCTAGGCGCTTTGGTTAAATCCGTGAAGATATCCGAAGGGATACGGGTCGGTTTTAGCGCCTGCTATGGAAAACTTTTCAAAGTAGCGATGTTTGTGGACACCATCAGGGTGGCCCACCTCCACCGATAACGGCACTGACATGTGTAAACAGCTGTCAACAAACTTTTAAGAAAAAGGTCTATTGTTTGTCATTACTCCGTCTCTATCGCTCTATATCAAATTCCCACTTCCGCCGTCCAATATGGCGCGGTTACGCGATTACGGTCACATTTCTGCAGAATAACACTAATATATTACTCAATAACACTAATATATTACTACTAATACTAATAGAGTTATTTAGGCTCATCTTCATATATTATTCTAATATACTTCTAATTTATTCACTGTGTAGTACCGGTATATACTGTAGGACAGGGTTTGCTTTTGGATATCTACCACCCTATAGAGCAAGGGTGTCAAACTGCAGTCCTGGAGGACCAGAGCTCTGCACATTTTTGGGTTTACCCTCATTTAACACACCTGATTCAACTCCTTGCAGCTCCTTATGCTAATTACTACACTACAGTACAGTACTACAGTAGCATCTCAGCATTTCCTGTTCTGGACCAGAGATAGAATACCAGTAATCTATGCTTTAGATGTAATTCAGCGTATTCCTTCTTTTATTGAAACCTAAAGACCATTAAGGAAAGGTGATTTTGTGAGTTGATGTTCATATAAATACAGAAAAAGTAATACTGCAATGCTTTTTATTTTATTTGGAAGACCAGACTTATAACATATGTATTCTTTACAGATTATGGCTTATTTTGTCAGCTTTTATTCTTTTATATATTTCCCTCTCAAATGGGGCTTGCATTCACCTCCACCTCACATAGGGTGAGTATTTTATTACTTCCTGGGATGATGATGTTGACATAACGACCCTCCATGTTGTGACACTGAAAAGTGGTGGAGCCTCCCGCAGGGATGGAGGAAACAGTTGCACACCTAGAAGAAGGAACACACCAATGTAACTTTATCTGTCAGTTGAACAGGCAATTCAGTCTAAAAGGACTTCCAGGACTTTTCCAGTCTCTCAATTTATCATACTGCTGGAGAGATTTACTAAAGCAATCCTGGTTAAATACAAGCAGAAGCAGAACTTGAATCCATTTGACTCCCAAGTCGACATCCTGTAGTTAGTCCACCATAGTAAAACAGATACGTTATCTGAAATACAGAAAAGATGTTAGATAAAATGTTTTACGTACACTGGGTTGTTGTTCCCGATACTGCTGTCTGATTTCCCGACACGGATCTCAGCCCCATTGATCCGTTCAGCACTGCCATCCCCTCTGTTGGTGATGGTCACTGATTCCACTTTATGAACATCCAGGAGATCTACCCTCCACCAGGGGTTAGTCTGAGGTTTGGTGTGGGTGCAGGATCCATCTCCAAACATTGGATTGAGATTCCCATCAATAGCTTTCTCTGCCGAACCTTCAAAATTATACTGGGATGACTGAGTTGCCTGACCCCTCAAGGCCACATTCTCTACAGGAAAGCAGACAAATTGAAAAATATATCAGCATTGATTACTCTGCAACATACAGTACACATGGGAAGCTGATCATGTGACCTGTACTTTTATTTGTAATGTATGTAGGTATGTGTCTGTGTTTAACCTGTGTCTATATGTGTCTGTGTATGCATGATACAGTTTGTAAGCAAATACTGTACTGCAGTATTTTATGAAAGACATGTACTGTTATCATGTACATATCAATCTGAATGAAAGGTTTATTGATATTAGCTGCGTCCACTATCACCATCCAGTGCCTCTTCTTCTGGGCATACCTAACAACAATCTCTTTCTATTCTAAGACAACATCTTGAGCTGGAGTTACCTTATATGTTTCAATTAGGGGCAACATGAGTTCCACCATGCTGCAGTCAACCAACAATCACCCGAGGAGTTTTCTCACCTTGGCTTGGATTCTTGACTGCAATCCACACTGACAACTGACATTATACAATGCAGGAGAGCCATGGTCACTGATTTCAGTAGTCAGCCAAACATTTTCAGAAGTTAAAATTTGGTTTCTAGATCATTTAAACAAAAAGTTGTATTTGGCTAATACTAACCAACTACAGTGCTTGGTTTCACTTCCACCTCACACAGAACCAGGTTCCTAGAGGCTGGGAGGAACACGTTGACATAGTGCCCCCTCATCCCACGACAGGAGAAGGTTCTCGTTTCCCCTAATGGAATGGATGTGATCACAGTGCACCTGCATGAGCAGGCAGAAAAAAACAAGGGATTTACAAGAATAATTAAAATTTTCTCAAATTGTATACATGCATGTAAAATCTAGTATGTATTAATTAGTAAACATTTAAACTGCATGCAATGCCAAAATATTGTAAATAGCCATCAACTGAGCAAAAAAAATATATACCTGGGATTGGAGTTGCCGTTGTTATCTAGGGAGTTGCCAATATGAATCTCCACTCCGTTGAGCAGGTAGCTAATGCTGGAGGTGATGGTGACAGAGTCAATAGCATACTCCTTCTCCAGTCTCACTCTCCACCATGGATTGGTCTCCAGATTGGTGAAGGCACAGGAATAGAATCCAGTATTTGTATTGCGATTCCCATCAATGGCATTGCGGGCATGCATGAGGCCCGTATAATCTGATGACTGAGTTGCAATTCCACTTAAAGCTACATTATCATCATCAGTCGAGGAATCTGAGGAACATACAGAAAAACAAGATTAACAATAACTCTTGTTATTGGATTTTAAATATTGAATTTAAGTTTTTTTGTATAAAATGAACCAAATAAACAACCTAGTTGAAACAGTCATTCAGCTGTCTTTAAGAGCTCAAAACAGTCATTCACCTTTCTATCTACCGATATGTAATTTAATGACTCAAACACATCCTGGGTGGGATGGATGGTTAGTAACTAAATATATAACAACAACAACAATAATAATAATAATGAAATGATTGAAAGTGGTGAAGCCTTTTTTGCAATTGGTATTGCATTGAAACCATAATATTTGAAAAATTGCCTATTAGTGTGGGGTACGCTATCCAGTTCTATATTCTTAATCAAGTCAGGTAAAGTACCTTTCTCAAAACAGCTTAATACAGACAAACATGCTCCGCACCTGTGGCTCTACCGACAATGGCAATGCTCCACAGCGACATGAAAATAACCAGAGCCCTCATGGTTATGGAGTCTTCTAAAAACAGAGGATACAACAGAGTAAAGGACTGATTAGCTGTTATGTGCATGACGCACAATAGTACATTTCCTACTTATGTAATCAATAGGATTGCAAATCTTAATCATCAATTTCTACTGATTACATAATTTATTCCTTGGTTTAATTTTCTTACAATAAATATTCAGCTACATAACTGGATTAAATTGATTCAGAAAAAAGCAAGCAAGTGGGTGCCTCCCATGCAGTTTTAGGCAAATCACACACATCAGAGAAAACAATGGTTACAAACCCAGAACACTTTGAGTTCCAAATAGTGCAAAAGTTAGATAAGTGACAGAGAGTTAAAGAACATCTTTTATATGATGCAGTGTTGACACACAAAATATGGAAGTGTGTATCTTCCTTGCATGTGACTTTACATGTGACCTTCTTAGGAATTAGTGAACACTTACCAAAAATGTAAAGAATGATGCAACACCATAGCTTTGTTGCAATGTGATAGTGTGTTTGCATTTAGTTCTTCCAATATTAGTTTAACTGGTTGTGTTTATAATACACACATTACTTTGATTACTTAAAAAGCTGATATGCATCAGTCAATAAAAATACACATACAATTTCTTACTCAAGGAAATAATATATTTACACCCCTGCCCTTGCAGTAAGACACAATTCAGAACATTGTCACTGTCAAAGTGTCATCCTGTAGTGTTTCTGTGTTAAGTACACATCCAGTGAAATGTTCACTCATGTTCAGCTCTTCAGTTAATCAGTAGTGCACTTTCACAAGCCTCTCAAAACTCTTATAAGACATTACAGATAGATAAACTCTTACACGCCATACCACTGGCAGTTCAGATTAGGTAATCTATCTGAAGCCAAGTGGGTTTGGGCATGGCCAATACTTGGATGGGAGACAAACTAGGAAAGCTGGGTAGCTGCTGGAGAAGATGTTGGCGTGGCCAACAGGTTAACCCATCTTGTGGTTTGTGTGGATGACACCTAAAACTGAGGTCCTGACCCTCTGAGGTGATAAAAGATGAATGAGGGTGGTACCCTGATGCCCTGGCCAAATTTCCCACTGTAGCCCTTTCAAATCTGGTTTCCTAATCATCCCCTGTATCTAACTGGTGAATTCTCCCCTGTGCCTTCACCACCTTAGCTACTGTGTGTTGAGTGTACTGGTGCAGAATGGCTGCTGTGACATCACCCTGGTGGGTGCTGCACAATAGTGGTGGTTGAAATGGCTCCCCATTGCTTCTATAAAGAGATTTGGTAATAACTAAAAATAAAAGTAAAAAATAAAATAAATAAAAGTAATAAATAAATGCACTGTTCTTTCATTTATTCATTCATTCATCCATCCACAGGGCATAAAAAAACAGTAAAACAAAGCAAATCCCCAAAATTTGATGCTGCTACCAGTTTGAGACACTTCAGAGACTCATTTGACCAGCTAAGTAGCAGAATATTACATGGAATATTCCATGTTCATTAGAACCAACATTTCTTTGTCAGGCAGATAGAACAGTTTTCAGAACACTTGGCTACATTTCAGGAAAAATATATAATGATAATTAATATCCTACTTGCTATAATTTGGTATCCAGTTGAACTTTGCTATACAGACACCCTTGGCCTTCTACAGGATACACTCCGTTTGAACCGCAACATAGAACCGTAGCGTACTGTATTGACAAAAGATTTTAAATTTCGGTGACTCCCAAATTAAATTTAAGTAGGCATTAGTACTGTTGTGGGCAGATGCTAAATCCACCCTCCTTTCCAATGCCAGTAAGAGTAGTTTATTGGTCTGCCCAATTTTCCAATGAACTTGACTGGCATAATGCCACATCTGTAGTCTACATATCTATATATATAGAACAATATACGTTTGTAGAGTTTATACTTGGATGTCTAACCCATCTTCTCTACATATAAAACAATACAAAAAAGCAACATAATCTCACTGAAATTAATTTGTGTGTTTAGTAGTAGGATTTGTGTGAATTTTTGCAGTGTACTATTAAGAATTCTGAAATATACATAGTATGAAGTCTGTATCAGACAATAACAATAACTGGTTAAATTATTAAAATTGTTTAGTATAGCTTGGTAAGTAGGAGGGGTAGAGTACAGCATAATAAGATGATACAGATATTTTATTTTAAGGCTCTTGGTTGACAACGAACAGGTATAGTTTACTACTGGGTTAAACACATAACTGAAACTGTTCGTGCAGTGGTGGCGAATGGGTATACAGAACTGTGACACAGAGAATTTCCATCGGAGATTTATCTAATTTTCAGGGACAGTAAAGACCTGGGGAATTGTGTAGAGATGACAACACCTGTATATATACACTCACCTAAAGGATTATTAGGAACACCATACTAATACGGTGTTTGACCCCCTTTCGCCTTCAGAACTGC
>JAODKL010000325.1:0-12220 GCA_026780765.1 Petrocephalus schoutedeni
ATACTGCTTTTTTTGCACATTTGTTACAATTGATCTGTACATTCATTTTCTGTATTGATTATACTATGCAAGGTTGGCTGGAGCTTTTACTATGCAATAAATAAAATATTGTTTGCCAAACAATCTTTGTATAGTGGTTCATTTGTTTTGTAGAAAATAAATGTTATTCCAAATGGGTTATGTATGTGGCAAGAAGTTATGAGCAGCATCATTTTGCAGCCTTTAAGGCTTCAACATAATTCTCTGATTTAAAAAAAAAATGTGGTCACTTCTGACAGTCAAAATAAATATAGGTGAAATTTATTTTTTAAATTATTTTGAGTATAATTTAAAAATACATCATAACTCATAAGCACGAACTATTCTCAAATAAAATGTAATAAACCAAATCGTGATAAGTAATATTTTAAATAAAACAATCTGTCTGATTTAGAAACACATACATACACAATAAACAGGTAATAATCAGGTTTGCGTCGTAAAGTCGCCGCAAAGCAGTAGCGAGAAGAATGACGTTAATCATGCACATGCGTAGTTCAAATCGGGGTGCCGTCGGAAAAGCAAGCAGCTGCCGAAAAGCAGTAGTGAGCGGAAATTACGTTTTTCTGCGCGTGCGTAGTCACAATCGGGTTTCCGGTCAGGATTGGGTCGCGACACAGCCGCTTACAGCGCTGGCTTAAAACGATGCATTCTGGTTATTTCTGATTGGCCAAAAACTGGCCACCATGCATTGCGTCAAGACCAGAATGTAGAAAGCGCTGTAAGCGGCTGCATGAAGTCGAACGCACCCATAGTTTCACGCTTAGTAGTTTTTGGGTCTGAAGGTTGGATGTGTGGTAGGTTTAAATGTTTTTTTTGTATTGGAAATATATTTGTGGTTAATTATGGATTGTTCTAAGATGATATGTCGGTCCATGAGGTGCATATGTCAGTGATTAAGGTAACGAAACGTTTTCTTTTCTTTCGCATTTGCAGAGTGTATTTTGTATGATTTGAATGGTAACTCGTAATTAAGTTTGTAGTAGTGTTAAGTTTGTAATGAAATGAAAATGCAGGGTCTGTTAATTTATAGACTGGGTGTCTTGTGTATTTTAGACAATGAAGAATTGCCTATTTTTAATTGTCTTACTAGACCGTTTAATGCATTGTCTTAGATGTACGATACGAAGAATTGAGTGGAAAGTTTTTAAAAAGTTGCTAATCTGGAACAATAACCCTAACAATTCATTAAACGTGTTATTCTTGGACTTAATAGTATGTGTTATGTTGTGTGTATTCTATATAATACTGGTCCTAAAGGGGTTCTCTTGGCTTGTAAGCTGCTTTGGCTCTTGGATAAGGGGCTTGGTCACCGTTAAAAATGCTTCTTATCAAGACCTTCCAGATGCTCCTACTGAAGACATTCTTGTATAAGCCCCCCCCCCCCAATTTAGTCACACATATTCTATATTTACTCTTCAGCACAATTAAGTATTCTACTTAATAGTAGAATACTAAAAATCTTTGCTTGGTGGCTTTATTTTAGTAATTCATCTTTTCTGTCTTACAGTTCTTTTTCAGTTTATTTGGTTGTCCAACTTTACTTACAGCTGCAGCACACAGGCTTCGTACTGAATGCAGAAGTCGGTGGCAGTATTGGGGGGAGGCTTGGCAGGCCTCTCTGCCTGCTATCACCTCAGCAGAAGTTCCAAGGTGTCCCAGGTGAGGTCTCCTGCCACCACATTACACTGGGTGTGGATCTCTGAGCCTGTTATGATAAAAAACTAAGGTCAGCAAAATACATAAAATTAGTAAAATGTCAAAGGACTGTTCAAAACTATAAAAAGGTTTTCTCCATGAGTTTTTGATATAGGAGCATCTGTGAATTTTTTCAGGACACTCGGAGGGAGTGACCTGATTTGATATGGAATAACAATCATTATTGATACCTTTTAGTCCCCATGGGGAAATTGCCTTCTCACCTCCCCCAATTTTGTTCTCCATGAGAGCAAGCTTGGCCATGAAGGGCAGCCACACCTTGAGGGGCACCCAGGGAGCTGGGGGTTAAAGGCCTTGAACATGCGACCTTCTTTACCCACTGAGCCACACTCTGCCCCAAATGACCCTAGTGTGAGATTCCTGTCCTGCCATAAATGCATTTCTCTATTTTTAGGGCCGTTACTGTATATGTAAATGCCAAATCCACAGTTTTTTTTTTTTGCATCCATGTGCAGATATTGCTCCTGGAAGGTGGAGATAGATTTGGGGGCTGGCTAAACTCCATTCGAAGAGATGATGGTGCAGTCTTTGAGCGTGGGCCCCGAGGCGTGAGACCTGCTGGTGCTGTGGGCCGCAATACCCTGAACATGGTACTAACTTGACAGCGTGCTGAGCAAAATGTATCCCATCTCAGACCTGGCTCAGGCATTAGTGCTGCACAAGATATGATGCGATTAGTGTTTTAAAGAGTTTTTAAAATGATGTCCTTTGGAATTTCCTGATAGCTGTCAGAGTTGGGCTTGGAGAGTGAGGTTCTTCCCATCACCTCTGATGACGTGGCTTCAAAGAATCGCTTCCTTTACCTGAAGGGGCAGCTGCACAAAATGCCCTCTGGTTTAGGGTAAGGGCATCTTGCACAAATGTCACAGTTCACCAGCAATATTCGAAAACCTTAAGTTTACCATTTGAGCAGTTTTTGTCTCGTGCAGAGTGTCTATGAAAGGGGTAAGAGAAATGGCTGCTCTAGCGAAACACTCTTCCTGCCTCTGCTGTTCTTCAGGGGGCTGGTGCGGACGGTCTCGCCCTTTTCCCGTCCTCTGCTGCAGAGCGCCTTGAAGGAGATTTTTATCAGCAGAGGGAAGGAAGAAGATGAGAGCGTCCACGCGTTTGTTGAGAGGAGACTGGGAATAGAGGTGAGGGGGCTGTTGGTTATGTCGCAGAAAGAGAAGTTTTTACAGGCCATACTGTCATTTAGTAACTAGCTTGTGTTTGTGCTCCATGTCGCCCTCTAGCTGGCAGACATCGCCATAGACAGTCTGTGTCGGGGGGTGTTTGCTGGGGACTGTCGCCAGCTGAGCATGAGGTCTTGCTTCCCCCCGCTTTTCAACGCAGAGAGGACCATGGGCTCCATCTTCATAGGCATGTTGCTAGGGGCAGGTGAGGCATGCCCTTAAATATAAAAGTGCTCTTCGGGTTGGACTGATTCAGTGTACTTCTCACACCCAGACCAGTTTCCCATGTGAGCTTTCCACATGGGTGCTGTCACCAGCTGATCACTCTCTGTACATTGTCTGCTGACAGCTGGTGGCCCTGATGTTCCTATATCACAGCTGGCCCAGAGGTCATCTAAGGAATCTTGGATGATGTGGTCTCTGAGGAGGGGCATGCAGACCCTGCCTGAGGCCCTGGTGGAAGCATTAAAGCGAATGGAGCATGTTGACATTCATAGGCATGCTTCCGTGAAGAGCTTAACTAGAGATGACAGCGGCTGGGAGGTATGTTAAGCAGCGGTACTAGAAAATTTGTGAATCCTTTAGCATTTTCTGAATTTCTACTTAGATCATACAATGACATTCTAGGTCAAATCTAAGTCATCCAGTAACAAATATTAACCATTAGTCAAAATGATCCAGCTTTTAAATATCAGAAGAATTGTCACCCTGTGCTGGTCTGTGTCCCTTGAGCAGCAGTCAAATTTTTAGTCACTGTCCCACACACCATGCTGGAGGAATTCTGACCCATTCTTCCTCACTGGGAATCAGTAAAGTATCTATCGGTCTGTCTATCTTATCTCTGTGCATCAACCAGTTACTGAGTTTCTTGCACTCCCCAGTTAAGGTCCTCTCGCAACATTTCTCTTGGATCCACCTTCTGTTGAGCTTATGCTTACAAATGGGTAACCTGACAGTCTCTTGTACAATTTACTGGGATAATCCAGAATTCAAAGTTTCATAATCATAACAAAACAGCTTTAATCCGTATCCCGTGATTAGTGATCAGTCTGACCCCAGAGCATCATTAAACGGTAGGCAAATTTCACATAGGGAAATTATCAAGGGAAAAGGGTTAAACCATCATACTGTCATCACCATGTCTCAGTCAGAAAGAAGAAATCAGTGCTTGTTTTCAACTATTGAAATTTTTCATTCACACCAGTATGTTCCATTTTCAACTCAACTCTCTACTGACTGTTCTTCCACTAGTCTTGTGGTTAATCCAGATGGTCTTAAGCAAACTTCAACATTCAACGACATTCTTGGAGAATAATAGCTTGCTCTTTGCTGTCCTCCCATGCACACGTATTGTTTAGTGTTTGCTTGGTGACAGACTCACAAATGAAAGCCTCCCCCACCCCAGTGATCTTCCAAGTGGCCAATTTTTTTTTAATACTTGGCAATTATGAGGAGTGGCATGGTGGCGCAGTGGTTGACACTGTTGGCTCACACCTCTGGGACCAGGGTTCAAATCTCTGCCCAGGAGCCAGGTGTGTGGAGTTTGCATGTTCTCCCTGTGTTGTCGTGGGGTTTCTTCCCAAGTACTCCAGTTTCCCCCCACAGTCCAAAAACATGTTTTTATTGTGCGCTCTCTTTTTTTTATGACTTGGATAAATATCTGTTTTACATTATAGGTTATTTATTCAGAAATTCACGAACTTCGGTTGGGTTCACAAATTTCCTAGTATCCAGTACTGACAGTGATTTGTGTCCATTGTAAACTACAAAAAATTGATTCCCTGTCTAAGCTGTGGAGAGCCAGAGTACAGCACCCACAAAATTCATAACCTGCGATGACTACGGTGGCCCTGAAGGTCAAAATACACCCACATTTCAAAACACACCCACATTTCAAAAAACACAACGGCATTTCAGAAAACATTTCAGAAAACGGAAAGGGTAGGACCACACTTCTTGTTCGTGATTGGATAGTACCCTTGGAGTAACATTGGTACTGTCCAATCACGAACAAGAATTGTGGCCCTACCCTTTTCCTGTTTGCGATTGGACAGTACCCATGTCACTCAGGACAGTTAATTTCTTGTTTCTTGTATTATTATTATTGCGCGAATTTTAAACTGTAAGGACACAATATGGGAGTATTTTGATCGAGGGCATTTTTATCTCAAAATAACGAGATACTATTTCGAAATAACGACTTAGTATCTCGAAATAACGCGGTGAAGTCCGTTTTAGGTTACCTTGATTTATGAACTGTCAATACGTTACTGTCCGAATGATAAAATAGTAACATTTTATATTACTTAATATAAAAAATGTTCAATCGCTTTTTAGTAAACATGCTGTTGATTTTTTTATTTTTATTTTTTATTGGGGCGTAATTCACAATGTTTATTAAACTGACTACACAGCCAACATACCAACAAAGTTGCCGTCATATGATTGGAGGTGGTGGTGTATTGGTTAGAGGCACCGTGTAATTGAAAAGTAGCTGGTTCAAAACCCTGTTCCACAAATACAGTTGACCTCGTGTTCTTTCTTAGAAAAAAAAATCATATAAAATGCATAACGGGTTAAACATCAATGTATTAAACACGCATCAACGTTGCTGTGTTCTTTGGGTCTAAGGTAGCACTACAATTTGCAGCTGCATTTGGTTCACTGGCTCGCATGGCATGGAAAAAATTAGCATTTTATTATTCGGACGGTAATGCATTGACGGTTTCTAAATCAGGGGTACACGATTGTCTGCGATGCTGTGAAACTGCCCTGTCCATCTTTCGATTGCTTATGCCAGCTAGCGTGACTGAAACACCACCGCTAGCTCTGCAGAGTGTGACAGTTCATAAATCAAGGCAACCTAAAATGGACTTCACCGTGTTATTTCGCAATACTATCTCAAAATAATGAGATGCTATTTCGAAATTACGACTTAGTATCTCATCTTGAGATATGAATGCCCTCGATAAAAATACTCCTGTATTGTCCTTATCCATCCTTTCAAAAGGAAACATACAGTTTAAAATTTGCCCAATAATAATAATACGAGAAACAAGAAATGAATTGTCCTGAGTGACATGGGTACTGTCCAATCGCAAACAGGAAAAGGGTAGGGCCACACTTCTTGTTCGTGATTGGACAGTACCAATGTCACTCCAAGGGTACTCACTCGAAAAAGAAGTGTGGTCCTACCCTTTCTGTTTTCTGAAATGTTGTTGTGTTTTCTGAAATGTTGGTGTGTTTTGCCCTTCAGGGCCACTGTAGATAGCAGTAGAATATCATATAGAATACATTTTTGCTAGATTGCACCGATCCAACTTTTTCTGTCCCGATACTGATACCTGGGATTTGGGTGTCGGCCGATACTGAGTACTGTTCCAATACCAGTGTATAATTCATAAGCTGTACGCCTGTGATCATTCTTTAATGTGTAAGGCAACATCAGGCTTAAATTAAAGCTTTCCAAACTTTGGAAAACATAATGTAACACATGCATGCATATATAGAGTGGTTGCCAAAATTATTAGAACACCTGACAGATCTGAACATACTGACTTTTTTGCCTTCAAAACATTTCATTTCACAATCTTCATGAAATATGCAGATGGTTGAGCACAACAAATGTCAGATGAAGTGTGACCTACTGTTTTTATCCACTTTTTACTTTAATATTTGGTATGCATTATATTTTGTATTAATATGTATTAATATTTTGGTATATATTTCCTGAGAACTTCAACACTAATGTTGCCTTCTGCGACTCAAGCCAAAGGTTTTCTTTTAAATGTACAGTAGATCTGTCCAGTTTATTTTCCAGCTCGTCACAAATGTGCTTGATGGGTTGATTCTCCTTATGAAGGTCATATTCATATCATTTATAAAGCATAATGATCACTTTGTAGATATCTCATTTGTTTTATTGGTATTTTAATGGCCAATTCAACAAAAACAACTGAAACCTTGTAAATATACCAAATGTTCTAATAATTTTGGCCACCACTGTTTAACAATTCAGTATTTATACAGGCTGATTTATACTTCTTTGTTGAATCAATGCTGTAAGTATGGCGTACCCAGGGACCCTATGCTATAGCCTAACATACACCTTTCCAGAAACGTGACTACAAGTCACGGCCACACAGACGGCAAAAACTGCAACTGGTCCGCTTGGTAGAATTCGTGTTTGCTTTATAGGAGCAAAGACAGTATAAATCCCAGGTGTTTTTGTATTAGTGATCAAAACTTAAGTGTTATTTATACCTAGCATTAAACATATTGTTTAATGTTGGATATAAAAAGTGCTTCACTTTCTTTCTCTCGCTTCTCCAGAACTTGCACTAAAAATGCCCCACAATTTTTCTCCCACTGGCAACAGCTTGTATTGCTATAGCAGCCCCTCGTTTATCACAAGCTGTAACGAGTGCACAAAACAGCCCAAGCAAGCAAATTATCCATTGCTTTTTTCATATTACTTCCGTTGTCTCGCACAATTGTTGCCGCTTTATTTTCCAATAAAAGCTACTCAAAACGTTGGTTTTGCAAAGATTGCATATCGCTGTTACTAGTTGTCGTTGTTTCAAGCATAAAATACTTCCAGATTGTCACCCTCTTAACCGATGTTCTTACACTCCTCCTACTGCGAACGGTACACGCATGACATCACAGTAGGCAGAAGTTACTGCGTTCACACCCAGTGAGAGGCAAAAAAGTGGCAGCGTTAGCCTCCAGCTTCAATGCTGCAAAAAACACATCTAAAATAAAGAGCTGTCATACGACTGACTCTTCAAGTCAATTTAACATGAAGTAGGAGATATATTTTTATAGACTGCTGAAAACTAAATAAGTATCGGGCGTGGATCGGTCACTTATGGCCGATATCCAGTCTGTCTAATAGGTATGGATCGCTGCTGATACTGATCCCAAATATCGGATCGGTGCACCTCTAATAATTATACACAAGTGTCATACACCATACTGTTTTCAAAACTTAATGTGAAGTACAATTTTTAAATTAAGGTATGCTTGTATTGTAGATCAAACTGGAAGATGGGACTGTGAAAGCTGACCATATTATATCTGCACTCCCTGCTCACGGTAAATCTGCCAAATATTCCTGTTATCCTTTTTCTAACATAATTTCTTAATACTTATTCTGCCAAGTACCAGTGTGAATTTCAGAAATCTGGAATGATATGTTTGTTACAGTTTTACTTATCATAATGTATATCATAAAGTCCTGTCAGGTATCAGACCAAACCTGCAGATGGTAATTGCATCCATTTTGCAGTCTGGAGTTTTAATCTTCTTTTGTGTGTCTGTGTGCAGCTCTTGCATCTGTGCTCCCCCCTGCTGCTGGGGCCCTCTCTCAGCTGTTGCGTGAGATCTCCATGGTGTCTGTTGTGGTGGTAAACCTGGAGTATGAGGGCTGCATCCTGCCTCTCCAGGTGAGGAGCTCCCTCCTCATGCTGCATTCAGCTGAAAATCAGTAATGCAGATACCTACATACTTCAATTCTGTCGTGACATTCTGGTGAAATTTCCAGTTTTCTACTAAGGTGTTATACTCAAACCGTTAATGTATCCCATAATACCACTTATTTATTGACTAATGCTCCCTCTATCAAGATTTTTCCCTGCTTAATGTTTTTAGTAGTCATGGAATGTATGTATATCATATGATTCTAACATCTTTAGTGTCACGTGCAGTTACATTAAAATAATGGGTAGCACTTTACAATACAGTTCCTTAGTTCATGAGTAGTAACTCATGTACTACTTATTTACTACTGAAGAGCAACTCATGAACAAATATAGTAACTACGAAAGAGAAAAGATGCACTGCGATTCATTAATGATGAACAAACATGAGATTGGTATTTCATGAAGAAATATAGTAGCTACTTGAGAGAAATTGTGTTATGATTTATTAATGATTAACGAACATGAGATCAATATTTTTTATTGTATTCATTTATTGTAATTCTTTATTAATTTCCATTTGCACACAGTATGAATACAGGTAACGGAAAGGAATGTTCATTTTGACTTCCCCCCATTGTGCTCTCTATAGTTCAGGGGTGATGGCACAGGGGGAACACATTATCAATGGAATAATGAGCTTACAGCAAATAGTAATGAACAATAATAATTAAGCTAAATTTGTAAAGATGAGCCCAGACTGTTTAACATGGCATGTGATCTGCATAGATGGGTTAACTAGGGGTAAAAACAGGCACCGCCTGGCTGAACAGTCTCCCACTTACTCAGATTTCTGTCCATAATCCAAACATCCACTTTTGATGAATTCCATCCATCCATCCATTTTCCAACACGCTTATCTGAACAGGGTCGCGGGGGGTCCGGAGCCCATCCCGGAAGCTACGGGCACAAGGCGGGGAACAACCCAGGATGGGGGGCCAGCCCATTGCCGGGCACACTCGCACACCATTCACACACACAGGCACACCTACGGGCAATCTAGCAACGCCAATCAGCTCAGCATGTCTTTGAACTGTGGGGGGGAACCGGAGGAAACCCCACAACGGCACGGGGAGAACATGCAAACTCCACACACATGGACTACTTTCGTAGTTATTATATTTGTTCCTGAGTTGCTCTTCAGTAGTAAATAAGTAGTACATGAGTTATTACTCATGAACTAAGGAACCGTATTGTAAAGTGTTACCAAATAATTAGGCCTGTCACAATAAACGATAAATCAATTAATTGCACGATAATTAAAATGAGGTCAATCATTTTTCTGGCCGCGATAATATTCATTTGCATGCTTGTTTGTTTTCCTTGTGTCTCTCGCTACCAAATGGGAGTATCGGCTCTTTTTTGCGAACCCGCTCATTTGGCTCAGTTTACCAAGAAGAGCTGGCTCTTTCGGCTCCTGGACGGCTCTTTTTAAAAAGCCCACCCCTCTCTTCATTTAACCTGATGCTGATTAGCGTGACCTGATTTGAGCTTGTTAAAAATAAGACACCGTCTCGTGGTCGGGCTTTTTCGGAAGACAACGTGTTCCGGCCGCTGTCGTCTTTAATGTTTAGGCAGCTCAAAAACCCGGACAATTCTATAAACATTGATAAAACGGCTTTTGAACAGGAGCAGGCTCCCATCGTTCACTAAAAAGTCGTCTCAAAGAGCCGTCTCGTTCGCGAACTACACATCACTAGTAATGAGGCGTGTACTAGGGCTGGGCGATCTCGGATTGCCATCTCCTCGCGATTTTATGGCACATACGCAGTACTCACCAGGGCTTCAGATGACGGGCGAAACATTTGGTCGGACGCCAGCTTTTCGGTACAATTCGGACTTTTGCTTACGCTCACACCTGATTTTATTCATATAGAGTGTTTTGTTGTTAGTTAGCACTTTTTGTTTACAAAGGTCCCAACTGGCAGTTTTGCCCGTTTTCCCTGTCTGAGCCTTATGTTTAATATTTTAAGGGCGATTTTGTTTACAGAAACTTCATAATCCATTTTATTTATTGTTTTTGGTTGTTTTGTTAATTTATTTTGGATATTAACCCATGTCTTCCAGTCCCAGTGTTAAATGTTCTTTAGAAATTAGTTTGTTGATCGTTGAAAGGGTGTACTTGCATTAATATTCCATTATCATTACATCAGTTGAAAATGGTCTCACAATGACAATATTATTATCACAATTCCTGGGACAATTTATCGTCCAGCAAAATTTATCGTGACAGGCCTACAAATAATGCTTTCTGATTCTAGTTTCTTTTTCTAGCTAGAAAAAGAGAAGCTAGTGAATTTAGTTTGAAGATCTAATTCTAGTTGCTTAGATTATAACTATGGAACAACACTAGGAAGTTACAAGGCTGCAGTGTATGGCTTCTTACCTTCTTTTTTAACTACCATTATCATTTTCTCAACCGAGGGGGCGACGGTAATGGGACATTCAGTATATTTTTTGTGTGATCCTTCAGGGCTTTGGCCACCTCGTGCCCTCCTCAGAAGATAGGGGCCTTCTCGGAGTTGTTTATGATTCTGTGCAGTTCCCACAGCATAATCGACCCGGAGCTTCCTCCACCAGACTTACCGTGAGATCCTTTGTCTTCTTGTATGCAGATATTCCCATTGTTAGGATTGTGAACAAAACCGAAAATAAATGTCCATGTATTTGTAAAGCGTGAAGGATACAAGCTTTTAGCAGACGGACCAGTCGGATGCTAATGTCTTCTGTCCTGCAGGTGATGATGGGAGGAGCATGGTTCCAGGAGGAGTTTGGTGCTCCTCAGGAACAGACAGCACAGAGACTCCTGGACCGGGCTGCCAGAGCAGTGAGCCTCCACCTGGGGGTGATGGCAGAGCCACTGTGGAGCTCGTTGGCTGTACACGAGGTGACCCGTAACCTTCTTTAGCCTGCTTTTTTATGAAGATACAGACACTGAAATTCAGGCTTAAATGTGTATCATGATTAAATTGTGGTGGGAATGGTAAGAAAGCTTTGGCTTCATGTGCACATTGTTAATATGCTGTGAGTCATTTAAGAATCTTGTCTGTCCTTCATTGTCCAACACATTTCAGGGCTGTTAAGGTGGAAGGTGGTGTCATCATGTAAGATTAGGAGGGTAACATGCTAGCCTGTTGTCACACTTCTGCTGTACCCTCTGGGGAGGAGTAGGGTTTCACTTTTTTCCCATTAAGTGCACTTTACTTGGCATCCTTCTGGTTACTACCTTCTGTGCAAGGAATCATGATTATATTCTAGTTGTATGTACATGTATGTTTCTAACAATTATTTCTATAAAATGGTTATACTTGATTTCTGGTTAGAAGATTTAATATTATTTTTCTATTTTAATTAGAAGTGGCAAATTTTAATGATAGAGATTTGAATTTGAAACCTCATCTAATTTGCTTATTTCTTAGATGCCTCCTTGAAATTAGTGACCGTCTCTGCTCTGCAAATGCTATGCCACAGTGTGACTGACACCTACACTTTATTTTGGGTCTTACTATTTTCTGGTCATCTCCCATTACCTTCATCACTGTTTAAAGTGATTTCTTGTTCCAAGAGACCTAACAAATATTCTTCCTGTAGTCTATTGCATTCTGTGTGGTGCTGCACATGATACCAATATTTTTGAAAGCTGGCCAGTAACACATTGCACAGTACCAGAACTAATGACACCTGTCTGGTCACAAGAGGGCAAACAAATTGGCTACATTGACGTCATTCACCTAGCATCTGCACCTACAGGTCATTTAGCCACGCTGTGTTTTAAGGGAAGGAGGCAGAATCTTAATGGAGATGTATGGG
>JAODKL010000326.1:0-12202 GCA_026780765.1 Petrocephalus schoutedeni
GTGATTGGTTGATTAGATAATTGCATTAATGAGAAATTGAACAGGTGTTCCTAATAATCCTTTAGGTGAGTGTATGTTGTACAATGCAGTGATGAATGCTGAATGCAGTGATTAATCAGGACAAGTCTCAGCTGTACATCTGCACCTTTAGGAGAAGGGACACACTTTTGAGGATACAAATGTACACATTTTGGACAGAGAAGACGAATGATTTGAGGGAGGACTAAAATAGGCTACCAATGTCCACTTGGAGCAACCATCACGGAATACAGACACCAATTATGAAGGGCAACCATTTGTAAATGGTTCACACCTCGGCTCAGTTGGAATCAAGGTTTCACACCTCGATCCACACCTCGCCCTAAGTGATTCCAACAACCCATTTATCAACAGGGTGTGTCAGTGACCACTTTCAAGGTGACAACCGAATACCTGCAACTACACTGTTAATTTTAAATGGAATAGCACCTACATGTTATCAAAATTAAGAAGCACTTTTCTCTCCTTGATTTCATACATTAGAAGCATAGGCCTTGTTAGTCATACTGCCATTTTTCTGAATGGAGAATTGATATATGGCAAAATAAAATTAATAAATTACAGCATGATATGTTTATTTTCTTCTTAAATATTAAAATACCGAAGCTTTACTGTGGTCCAAAATCCGTGACACCTTCTGAACTGAAAGGTGATTGTCGACACACCACTGTGCACAAATGTCCTCTGCATTTAACCCATGTGACATCATGACACAGCCGTGGCCAGCTACTTGAGCGCCCGGGGAGCAGTGCTTGGGGAGCGGTACCTTGCGCAGGGTACCTAAGCAGTACTTGCAGGTTGGGGATACAAACCGGCAATCTTTTGATTACAGCGTTGTGTCCCTAACTATTGTCACCTGCCCGGCCATACATACATATGCCCAGAATAAAAATATTTTATATGTGTGTGTGTGTGGGGGGTGTTGGATGAATGAGGATGAAGTTACTGTCCAGATATTTTAAATTAAAATATCACTTTTCTTTTTTAAAATTTAATCTATAGATATCCATAATATACATTTGGCATACCAAAACATCAGCAGCATTATATTCTGGGTCAAAGTTAATTTAAAATCTAATTTCCTTTATACAAGATTCATGTCTTATTTGCCTAAAGCTTTAAAAGTGCTCCTTTAACCCATCTTCTCTTGTTTAAACAGTTTGTAATTAATTTGTTATGGATCATAGCTTTCATCTGAAGTCATCTGGTCAGTCTGTTTTGTTAAAAAGTCTCTTGTGCTGTTTTGTGAGCTTCCCAGAAACGACTCTGGCCTTTTCCTAACAGGAGGAAAAAGGAGTTGAAGCGGTTTCTGTGGGGGCCATTTTGTCAGACTACCAAAGAGTCAGAGTGGAAAATGTGTGAGTAGATTTTCCTCATTCCAGTAAAGTAATCCATGTCATAAATAAGCCATTAAACAATTTTTTACATTTAAGGCCAGTCTAATTCCTTACTCACTTCAAACATATTTCAGATATAAGCACTGTGACAGAACTGGCTTTAACAAAAATATTAAGATATACATTATTCTTCCTTGGGGGGGAAATTGGTTTGCATACAGCAGCAATGTACACTGCCCGGCCAAAAATAGTTACACCCTTTAATACTTCATTGGACCACCTTTAGCTTTGATCATGGTGCACATTCGTTATGGTATTGTTTCTGCAAGCCTATACAACAGATTTTTTTTCCATCCAGATTTGCACTGATTTTTTGGCGAATTGCTGTACCACTCTGTAAAGTCTTCTTCCCCACATCTCAAAGACTTTCAGTGGGGTTAAGGTCAAGACCCTGTAGTGGCCAAATCATGTGAAAATTATTCCTCATGCTCCCTGAGCCACTCTTTGACAATTTGAGCCCAATGAATCTCAGCATTCTCACTGTGGCCCATGCCAGTAGGGAAGAATAAATCAATCGATTGGATAACCTGGCCATTCAGTAGGTTCAGGTACTCAGCTGACATCACTTTTTTGCTGCATAACTTTGCTGAGCTGCAATAATGATCCAATCACTGGCTCTTAAGTACTTGCTGATTTAATTTCAAACAATGGCCATTTTTTGGCCAAGCAGTGTATATAAAGTGCACAATATATAAAAACCTGTTGACTGAATGGGATCTAAAGATTGGTGAAGAGTATTTTATTGAAGAAGTATTTTATTCATATGTATGAAACCATCATCAGTTCCACTCATTATGCATATTCCATATATATCTGAAGCAACATTTTTTTTTTTTTACTGTATTTGACAATTGAGTATTGAGGATCCCATTCTTCTATCTGGCAGTTTTTCAGTATTTCTGAAAACAAAATTGAAGTGCCTTATGTCAGCAGCAAAAAGTTATAATGAATGTTCTAATTGTCCTTGAACATTTGTGAGCTTATATGCACCTCTCTGCTTTCCTGTGTGTTTGTCCCATAGGTGTGCACGTCTTCATCTGCAGCCTTTGGCTTACTTATGGCGCAGAGACCAAAATGAGTTGCTTAGTGAGATGATATCAAGGGGTCTAGATGCTGTTATTATTAAAGTAGCCGCATTTGGTAGGTATAAGGTTTATAATTGAGAATTTTGTTATACAGTACTGTGCAAAAGTCTTAGGCAGCCAAAGAAAATTGTTTAAATTAACTTAATATTGGTATAAAACTGTGCTATTATGCCCATCAAAATGTATTAGCTTAGCCATCTCAATTCTGTTAAAATCACCCCAGTATTTGCAGTTACCGTTCAATAAACGGTATGTATTTTTTTGAGTCAGTAGCACACCTCATATAAATATCTCCTTGAGTTTTTTAATTCATTAAATTAAGTGAGCTGGTGGTAGCATTCTTGGCATTTAATATTTTTTCCTAATTCTATTTGGGTGTGTATTGTGCAGTGTGATGGGATTCACGTTAGACCAAAGGTTACAAGGACGTCACTTCGTTAGACAGTTAAACATGCATCCATCCATACATCCTCCCAACACTTATCCTGCACCTGATCACAGGGTACCATTCTCTCTAGGAGCATTTGGTTGAGGTCTCTGTGGATGGGATGCCAGCCAATGACATGGAACACATTCATATACTAGGGAAATTTACAGACACTGGCTTGCCATTCTTTGTGGAGAGACACAGAAGGAATATGCCAGTTCCATGCATGCAGAGAAGGGGCAGGGTTTGAATCCTAAGCCCCAGAGGTGTTAGGCAGCCATCTTTGTTGTGAATAAATTAATATTTCTTTAACCAACATCTTCTCTCTGATATGTTTATATCTCATAAGATGAATTCAGTTTTTCCTTTACCAAATAACAGCCTTATTACTTATATTCCATGTCTTTGAGGAAAGCAAAGCACGTATTCTTTAACAGTACAATCAAATGTTGCAGTTTATAATTCCTTGCATTTTTGCAGTGCACTATTTATAGAAGCAAAGTCGTGAAAAAGTCGACATGGGTGGCTGGGATAGTTTGTAATACCTTAACAAATGATAAATGGATTTCCTGTTTGTTTTTGCATGCTTTTTTCTTTTCGACTTGGATGAATACAATACCCCAATCCTCAAAAGAGGTGAAAATAGTCTATATAAAGAACATGCAAATGTGTTAAAAGTTCTTAGTGCCATGTTTCTTTTCTTTGTACCAAAACTGAAAGATTAATTCTTTCTCATCTCTAATTAGTGGCTTTTATGTGTTGTTTTTTTCAGGATTGGATCCGGAAAAGCATTTAGGAAAGTCTTTGGTTGAGATGGAGCCATATCTTAGACAGGTGGGAAGCACTGCTTCTGAGCATTTTTTCTTAATACAAGTAGTCCTCGACTTACAATGGAGATGCGTTCCAGTTACCCCATTGTAACTTAAATATCATAATTTGAGACATGGCCTAGCCTACCCACGAGTCTTAAAGAATGGTCATCAGTAGGTCATCAGCATTCCAGCGACAGTCGGGTATGAAATATTCTTATTAAATACTTTGTTCTTTACATAGGTGAATATGCTGACAACAAAATCACACAAAAATTATAATTATAAAAATTATAATTACCATGGAGGTCTGGATTTGGAGTCACACTGAAAATTAAAGTGGAAAAACATTACAGGCTGATCCAATTTTGATGTAATGTTCTTAAAACAAGTCGAAATGAGGCTCAGTAGTGTGTGTATGATCGTGCCTGTATGATCTCCCTACAATGCCTGGGCATGCTCCTGATGGGGTGGCGGATGGTTTCCTGAGGGATCTCCTCCCAGACCTGCCATCCGCCAACTCCTGGACAGTCTGTGGTGCAACGTGGCGTTGGTGGATGGAGCGAGAGATGATGTCCCAGATGTACTCAGTTGGATTCAGGTCTGGGGAATGGGCGGGCCAGTCCATAGCATCAGTGCCTTCATCTTGCAGGACCTGCTGACACACTCCAGCCACATGAGGTCTAGCACTGTCTTGCATTAGGAGGAACCCAGGGCCAACCGCACCAGCATATGGTCTCACAAGGGGTCTGAGGATCTCATCTCGGTACCTAATGGCAGTCAGGCTACCTCTGGTGAACACATGGAGGGCTGTGCATATAGACCACCCTCACCTGTGGACGTCCTCATATCACCCTCATGAAGTCGGTTTCTGACAGTTTGAGCAGACACATGCACATTTGTGGCCCACAGGAGGTCATTTTTCAGGGCTCTGGTAGTTGTTCCTTGCACAAAGGTGGAGGTAGCAGTCCTGCTGCTGGGTTGTTACCCTCCTACGGCCTCCTCCACGACTCCTGATATACTGGCCTGTCTCCTCGTAGCGCCTCCATGCTCTGGACACTACGCTGACAGACACAGCAAACCTTCTTGCCACAGCTCGCATTGATGTGCTATCCTGGATGAGCTGCACTACCTGAGCCACTTGTGTGGGTTGTGCTACCACTAGAGTGAAAGCACTGCCAGCATTCAAAAGTTACCAAAACATCATCATAGGAACTGAGAAGTGGTCTGTGGTCACCACCTGCAGACCCGCTCCTTTATTGGGGATGTCTTGCTAATTGCCTATAATTTCTATTTGTCTATTCCATTTGCACAACAGCATGTGAAATTGATTGTCAATCAGTGTTGCTTCCTAAGTGGACAGTTTGATTTCACAGAAGTGTGATTGACTTGGAGTTACATTGTGTTGTGTTCCCTTTATTTTTTTGAGCAGTGTGGTATAACGCAAATTCCCCTATATGGACTTCTAAGTTCTGATTGGTTACCAAACATCTGCAAACCAGGCTTCGAACATACAGCAAACATAATTCACCACTTTTATTGGTCTATTTCAAGGATGTTCTGATCCCTATTAGGCCTAGGCCTCCTATGGGTCTGACACATAAGCCTGTCCGGCCTAGGAAGCTGGGCAAAAACCATAAGCATTAGGGAAATTCCACTCCCAACCCACCTAAAGGTGCGGCCCCCCTTCGGGGTCCATGGCTGGCATGGCTCACAACAATAAAAATCAGTAACCACAACCCTACATTACCTAAAAAAAGACTACTGCATATCCATATGCAACTCTTACATAAAAATAACTCTTATGGGCACATAACTTGCTTATATGCTCAAACACTACCATATAACAAACTGCATATAGCATAGTATAGCAACTACATTTCAGGCCTTCTTGCAGGCCCCCCTTTCTCCCCCCGCAGATGTTCCCTTCAGCCCAGTTCTCCAAGGTCTGTTTCCTGCAGAGTTGGTTCCGTGCAGACAGCTGCAAGGGAAGGCCACACAGCACCAACCCCCAAAACAGCAGACCCTGAGACATAACATTAATCCCACAATGCCCCCCAACCTTGGCCTACCATTGCATTAAATTTTCCTTCCACAACAGTACCATACTGTATAAACTATATACATGTATTTATTAGTTACAATATTGTCACACAGTAAAATGTAAAGAAAAAAATGGCAAATTCTTAACCTATATGCACTTCAAAGGGGAGCCATAAATGTAAAGTAATGAACTGGATAGATTTGGCTGATGCAATTTAATAGAAAGTTTGTTCAGTAAATAAGCCGATCTATGGGAGATGCATACATCCCCATGCATCGTCCTAACGTGTCATACCACTTACGCTGCTACATTTGCCTGCCGTGCAAAATATTTTTACAATTTAGTCATTTCACTATATTGATTGTAAAATTGAAAAATCTACAAACATTTAAAATAAGTTTAAGTGGATAATTCCAACAGATGTGAAGATCAAAATTAAGGTATGCCTTAACATGTCCTATAGACGAAGACTCAACATGCAGAACATAGGAGGGTCATTCCATTTTGAATCAAATTTCCCAAAAAGGTTTTGCATCACTAGTTTTGATTTTGATTAAATTTAGCATGTGAATTACCCATACCTCCCAGAGCTCTAGGGATAGGAATCAATAAGAAATTATTGATGTGAGTGACATGATCCTTTCTTCTTATCAATCCGATTCTTTATCGATTCCCTTATCAATTCCTGATCAGAGTGAAAAAACTAGATATTAATTTATTACTGATTATAATTTTATGGACATGACGGACACGGACTTGCAGGTTCTTATTCAAGGTGAAAAGTGAATAATGAATAATGAAGGGATGTAAGTAAAACAATAATACTTTAAGTTAATGATTGGGGGTTAGGTTTACTCTTAAGACCTGAATGGCCTAGTCTTCATAAGGAAATAGCATCTTTGGTTGGTTAAGATAAATTGATGAAAGAACATGGTTAAGATGGCTTTCCGCTGCAGATGAAGTAGGATATTCATCTTCTTTTCTTTTTATTTACTCATTTTTCCTTTTCTCTCTCTTGAAGCAACTCTAAACAAGCATCTCACTGTTATAGTTGCAGTAACACTTTGTGTGACTTACGTAGAGATTTTTGCCACATCTCTTTGGTTCTGGAGTAATCTGTAGCTAAGCTAAAATGTTTGCTCAGTTGTTTCGATGTTTGGAAGTCAGTTTGAGTTCTTCAGTTAATGATAGTTGCTTTAGTTACCTAAGACCAAATATGCAGTCATTTGTTATACTTCAGGCGTTTAACAAGGGCATTCAGCTATACTTTAAATCTAAAATGAAAAGTTTCAGATATAACAGTACCTTTATTAAAATTATATGAATGATCGAACACTAGTTACATATAATGTCCGTGGACTGAACCATCCTATTAAAAGGAAGAAAATATATAGCCAGTTAAAGAAACTTAAATGCACAGTGGCTTTGCTACAGGAAACCCACTTACTTGAAACTGAACATAAAAAACTACGGAGGGAATAGGTGGGTCAAGTGTACAGTTCCTAATTTGGTTAAAAAAAGGGGGGGTGGCAATTCTATTCCATAAATCAGTAGCCTTCTCATTAGAAATGCACAGTGGCTTTGCTACAGGAAACCCACTTACTTGAAACTGAACATCCATGGCCAAATCCAAATCTAAAGTCTAAATCCCATGGAGCTGAAGAGGAGAGGGCATAAGAGAGGACCCAGGACTTTGGATGATCCAGTACAAAGTATTAAGAGTAATAATTGTGACACTAATGAATTGGATTTATTTTCTAATGAATAATTGTACTCAAATAAGAGGTTAGATTCTTCTAAATTGTCCGGTGTGAGATTATACTACTGCAATATAAAATAAATTTATTTTATGCCTTTTTACACACCTTTACCCGGGGTGCCAATAATTGTGGAGGGCGCTGTATGTCATAACGCTGGTCAACAAATTTTTTTTACAAAAGTCTTGTTACTGAAATAACATTAGTCATTTCTTATCAATTTTTATGTGCTCAACACGAATATGACAGTCAAAATGCAAAATTGCATGCCAATAGTAATAGCCCTACGGTTAATACCTGTAAAAAATCAAGTCATAGACTACTTCTTAGATTTCTTAGCCTGTCTCTTGTACAGCTGTTTAGGAGCATCTCTGGAGAGTGTCCAGCAGTAGTCAGTGATATCTTGATGAAAACGTTTCGCCATGTTCATCATTAACCATACCAGTTGTCAGGAAAGAAATCCAGATGGGAATGAAGGAAGTGGATCTTTAGAGACATGTTGTAGCCAAGTTACTGATACTGCATCAGCATGTCTTCTACTAGTTCTTTGTAGTTTTCTGCCCTAACATTCCCGAGAAAGTTTGTAGACACTAGGCGAAAAGCATTCCATGCTTGTTTCGCATCACCCTGCAGCAAGTTGTTGAGTTTGAGATCTTTGAAGAGCTCTCGAATCTGAGGACCCACAAAAACTCCCTTTTTAATCTTTGCCTCGCTGATTCGAGGGAATTTTTTATGCTGGTATCAGAAAGCTGGAGAACTCCAGTCCATGGCTTTCACGAAATTCTTCATCAAACCTAGTTTGATGTGAAGGGGTGGTAGCAGGATTTTGTGAGCCTCGACCAGAGCTGGGTCCTGGGTATTCCTCTCTCCAACTGCTACATTTTGTCTGCAAGTCCATTTCTTCCGCAAGTAGTGCAATTCCCTTGCACAGCTATTCACTCACATAAGAAACACATGTATTTTGTGTATCCGTGCTGCAGTCCCATTGAAAGGGCAACTACCTTCAAATCATCAAGGCGGTGCCAGCTGTACTTGTTATACTCAATGGACACTGGATGATGTGTGTTTGATGGTATTATGCAATGTGATGCAATATTACATCATTCTAGGCTTATTTAGTATGTTGTTACAGTCCTACTGGATAAATTTACACATAGAAAATAAAGTCTATAAAATATCTTCAAAATGAGAGCCAATGTGATTTTTTCATGGTCATATTCGTGTTCAGCACACCAAGATACTACAGATTATGACCTTTTTAAGTCAGTAACAATTTCAGTGTTGACCAGTGTAATAGGCACCATAGGGGAATTGGATATTTCGGGGTACTTTCAGTACTTTTGGTACTTCATTGTGTTGGTTTTCTACTGGCTGGTACCAACGCCAAATGACACCATAAGTAACCGCCCATGAATGACACCACCAGTTCTGTACTTCTTTTCTGTTGGCTTTCCACTGCCCTAAAAACTGTTACCGACGCTGAATAAAAGCACAACGTGAGGCGGGGCATTTTGTACTGAATTCGAAAAATAGCCAGCTGTGTACAGCTGGACGATGTTGGATATTAAATCTAACACCGCATGTTATGCACATGCAGTTCTTAAATCGCTAGTGAGTTACATTAAGATCATAGTTTTTCTTACTTTCAGTTTTGTACGGAAATAACGGACAGCGCAGGGGGTTAATGTTTTGCGAAAACGTTTTTACTTTGGTATAAGGATAAAGCTTAGCTAACTTTGCCACTTTAATGGGTATTCCTTGCATATATTATATTTGTATCCAATATATGTTTTTAAAATCAGTTTACCTCCACAGCTTTTGCTTGGGCGCTGCATGTGTTCTCCGAGACAATCATAATCATTCTCACCCTTGCTATTTAAATCACTCTTAGACAGGTGTGCGAGAAATTAATGTTAACTACATTTTATGTAAACTAACTTATCAATACCCAGGGGCACAACTACCCACTTTTTTGGGGGCGTGCATCAACAATTTTCGCATCCCCCCCCCCCCCCCCCCCAAAAAAAGAAAAGGTATAAAAAAAACATGCCCATTTCACAGTTCACTTACTGAAGCTTATTTAAACATTTAGAATTTTTCACCTTCTGACCAACGTTATCAATACACTTCATTCACGATACAAACACCACATTTTAATCAATTTGACAAACGACTTCTAAATTCTTACTTATAGCCTGTGTGCATCCGCAAGAAATCGCTATGCTATTTCAGCGTGCCTAACCTAAGTAAGCTAGCCAGCTGCAGCACTATCTAGTAGGGGTGTGCAAAAAATTTGATTCACAAAAGAATTGCAATTCTATCTCTACCGATTCAAAATTGATTCATACAGCACACAAAATCGATTCATTCATCCATCCATCCATCCAGCCATCGTCTATCGCTTTTCCCGGGTCGGGTCATGGGGGCAGCAGTCTAAGCAGGGAAACCCAGACTTCCCTCTCCCCGGCCACTTCATCCAGCTCTTCTGGGGCAATCCCGAGGCCTTCCCAGCCCAGTCGTGAGACTTAGTCCCTCCAGCGTGTCCTGGGTCTTCCCCGGGGCCTCCTCCCAGTGGGACATGCCCGGAACACCTCACCAGGGAGGTGTCCAGGAGGCATCCTCACCAGATGCTCGAGCCACCTCATCTGGCTCCTCTTGATGCGGAGGAGGAGCGGCTCTACTCTCAGCCTCCCTCGAATGACTGAGCTTCTCACTAAGGGAGAGGCCAGCCACCCTGCGGAGGAAACTCATTTCGGCCGCTTGTATTCGCGATCTTGTTCTTTCAGTCACTACCCACAGCTCATGACCATAGGTGAGGGTAGGAACATAGATCGACTGGTAAATCGAGAGCTTTGCTTTTCGGCTCAGCTCCTTCTTCACCATGACAGACCGGTGCAGCGGCCGCATGACTGCTGACGCCTCACCGATCCGCCTGTCAATCTCCTGCTCCATCCTTCCCGCACTCGTGAACAAGACCCCGAGATACTTAAACTCCTCCACATGGGGAAGGACCCACTCCCCGACCTGGAGAGAGGAATCCACCCTTTTCCGGCTGAGGACCATAGCCTCGGATTTGGAGGTGCTGATTCTCATCCCAGCCGCATTATATGCAAAAAGCAGAGACCTAATCCTGAGGTCACCAAATCGGACACCCTTAATGCCCTGGCTGCACCTAGAAATTCTGTCCATAAAGGTTATGAACAGAATCAGTGACAAAGGGCAGCCCTGGCAGAGTCCAACCCTCACCAGAAACGAGTCCGACTTACTGCCGACAATGCGGACCAAGCTCTGGCACCGGTTGTACAGAGACCGAACAGCCCTTATAAGGAGGTCCAGCACCCCATACTCCCGGAGCACTCCCCACAGGGCTCACCGAGGGACGTGGTTGAATGCCTTCTCCAAGTCCACAAAACACATGTAGACTGGTTGGACAAACATCCATGCACCCTCCAGACGTCCCTAGTTGAGGTCAGCAGTTCCCCACCATAAACAGTGTTGATGCTGCACCGCTTTCCCACCCAGAGTCGCCAGATGGTGGACCAGAATCTCTTCGGAGCCATCCGAAAGTCATTCTCCATGGCCTCAACGAACTCCTTCCACGCCCGAGTTTTTGCCTCCGCAATCACCAAAGTCGCGTTACGCTTGGCCTGCCAGTACCCATCAGCTGTCTCTGGAGTCCCACAAGCCAAAAAGGCCCGATAGGACTCCTTCTTCAGTTTGACAGCATCCCTCACTGCTGGTGTCCACCAGTGGGTGCGGGGATTACCGCCGCGCCAGGCTCCGACCACCTTATGGCCACAGCTCTGGTCAGCTGCCTCCACAATGGAGGCGTGGAACATGGCCCATTCAGACTCAATGTCCCCCGCCTCCCTCAGGGCGTGGGATTAGTTCTGCCAGAGGTAGGAGCTCTTTCTGACAAGAGATTCTGCCAGACATTCCCAGCAGACCCTCACTATACGCTTGGGCCTGCTAGGCCTGACCGGCTACCTCTCCCACCAGCAGAGCCACCCCACCACCAGGTGGTGATCAGTTGACAGCTCTGCCCTACTCCTCACCCACGTGTCCAATACATGCGGCCGCAAGTCCGACGACTCAACCACAGTCGATCATTGAACTGCAACCTAGGGTGTCCTGGTGCCAAGTGCACATATGGACACCTTTATGTTTGAGCATGGTGTTCATTATGGACAATCCGTGATGAGCACAGAAGTCCAATAACAAAACACCGCTCGGGTTCAGATTGGGGGGGGCGTTCTTCCCAATCACGCCACTCCAGGTCTCACTGTCATTGCCCATGTGAGCATTGAAGTCTCCCAGCAGAACAAGGGAGTCCCCAGGAGGTGTGCTCTCCAACACCTCTTCCAAGGACTTCAAAAAGAGTGGGTATTCTGAACTGCCATTTGGCACATAAGCACTAGCAACCGTCAGAACCCATCCCCCCACCCAGAGGCAAAGGGAGGCTACCCTCTCGTCTACCGGGGTAAACCCCAGTGTACAGGCGCCCAGCCAGGGGGCAATAAGTATGCCCACTCCTGCTCGGCGCCTCTCCCCGCGAGCAACTCCAACTCCCCTCAAGGAGACTGGTTCCAGAGCCCAAGCCATGCGTCGAGGTGAGCCCGACTATATCTAGTCGGAATCTCATAA
>JAODKL010000327.1:0-12195 GCA_026780765.1 Petrocephalus schoutedeni
CCCCCCCCCCCCCCCCCCCCGCCCCACGCCCCACCCGAGAGGTGGGACTGGAGCCTGGTGCTTAACCCACAGCCCTCTTCCTGCCTTTGAGCTCGCGGCACTGTGTGCTGCGTGTTAAGGCCCTGCCGCAATGGCTCTTCCTGTCAGCTTGGAATTCCCCAGGGCCCAAGCTATGGCCACCAGGGGCACCTGCAGGCCAGCGGCTGGCCCTGTCAGGATGTTAGATCTGATCATCAGTGGCATGCTGCCCCACGCTGCTCCCGGTACCCAGACCTCAATACTCTGTACTGTCACGTGGCTTAGCACCCTATGAGAAAAAAACGGCAGCCTGGCACAGCAAATGAGTGGAGTAGCATCAATTGTATAGTAATGGAGGAGCTTCCAAGGAAGCCCTTAGAGGAGGACATGGAGGAGCAGGGCAGACTTAGAGGCAATAGTGTAGTGGACAGAGGGCAGGGAGAGGCCCGAGGTCATGAAGTGCTGTGTTCCATTGCTGAGTAAATTTGGCTTGATGAGGAGGCTGCCTTTAGCCCAAATATGGTGGAGAAACCCACAGCGCCTTAGTATTCCAGGTTTCTTTGTAAAGGTGCCGACAGCCTCCTCCTCTGAAAAGACTGTCAGGTTTTACCTGGACTGAGGGATACGTAACTGCACGGCCCGGTGCCATGAATGGCGCGGCTGTCCGTTTCCCTGTCTGCACGGAGGAATGTGTGCCCAGGCCTGGGGGGCCTTCCCTTCACCCAGGCCAGCTGTTAAACAGCACAGGGACAAAGCCCCGGCGCCCACAGCCCCCACCCCCCCGGTGGCTGTGGTGATCTCGGCCTCCACGGCGCGTCGCTTCCCGCAGTTCGTTCCAGATCCGTGGAGCCATCTGTCAGTGAAACAGGAAGGCATGGGTTCCCCTTCTCCCCTGGGCCCTGCCGCGCTATTTCAAGGAGCTTCACTTCTCCCTGTGCGGCCCGGCCCCTCACAGGACATCTTGGAGCTGCCGTGAGGCCCATCTGCCGTGGGCCGAGCTGCATTATTAATGCGGCGGCTCAGGCCAGGCCGCCGGCCTGCGCTAAATTGCCTTTCCTTACAGAAACTTCTTCTTCCCCTCCCGCCCCACACCCCCGCCCCACCCACACCCCCTCACACCCCCCACCGTCACTCACTTCTTCTTGCTTTTGTCTCCCTGCCTGCTAGCTGCAGTGGCGGCCTGGACCATGCGGCGCATTCATGCGTGAGCAATAAATTAGCAGTGACATGAGCGAGGAGTAGCTGGGGGGAGACCCGGAGTGTTGGGGGGGACGGTTGACGATACCGGCCACCGTGACCCGGGGGCCAGTTAATTTTCTGCTTAATTTTGCATCAGTCAGTTTGCATTTTTGGATCATTATGCTGTAGGAAATTAACAATAAATAACAAATGTGGTCTGTAAAGCCCCCCTTCCCCATGCCCCACCTTAGTCAGGGCTCAGCTCTGTCAGGCCCATAATGAAAACGTCAGGAGTTTGCATGTAAGATGTGTTTGGTGGGACACCAGGGTCCTCCTCTGATGGGTTGGTGGTTGAGAGAGCGAGGGGCCTTTATTCGGTAGGCTGTCCTCCCTATGCCTGATCACATGCCAACACATGCTTGCCTCTACCCCCCCCCCACAGAGTACCTTCACCGAATGGAGACGGAGGAAGCCCACGAGATGTCCCAGATTTCAGGTGAGACGCACACACCACGTACACCACGGCACATTTACTGGCACTATCAGCCAGAGTGTGTGTGTGTGTGTGTGTATACATTTTGCTATATTTGTGAGGACCAAAGGACGTCAGAAGTACAGTAAACCCAGAAGCACAGTAAAAATGTGACTAGTTAGGTCATTTTTTCCAGTCTTCACTATTTCGGATTTCATCCATCCATCCATTTTCCAACCCGCTTATCCTGTTCAGGGTCGCGGGGGGTCCGGAGCCTATCCCGGAAGCTACGGGCACGAGGCAGGGAACAACTATTTCGGATTTCATTTTATGAAAATTTGTGAATGCAATCAAAAACGTAAAAATGCCAAAAGTCTTTGTTTGGATACTTATGGTTAAGGTTAGGGCTGGGTAGGGGTTAAGGGTGTCGTGATTGGGATTAGGGTTTTTTCCATAGAAATGAATGGAAGGTCCCCATTTAGATAGGTATACTAGTCTGTGTGTGTGTGTGTGGCTGGCTGGCTGAGGCAGTATACTTCATATCAGCCCTGGTGGATGCAGAACGTAGCACATTTGAGAAGGCGCATAGGAAGGTGGCGGAGAGTGAGGAGACCAAAGACACAGTGAACATGTACACACTCATAAACCACAGTCGCTGGCTGCAAGGGGTCGAGAAAATGACACGCTCACTGAAGCCTTCTTCAGTTTAGCTGAACTTTTTAAAGCCATGATATATGACTCATCTACATCCAGAGCGAAGGAAAGGCTCAGTGACGTGAACCCTGGTTCCGTTTGTGATCTCAGCCATGAACACCCTCTTTGACACACAGTCCTCACATCCAGTGTTGGTTTTTAAAAAGCCCGCACCTGCTCATAAACATGTGAGATTAGCGGGAGATTAACGGGGGCTCTCTCCCCAGGCAGGGACAGCCCCCCTGCTAATGAAGTCATGGATGAGGCCGACGAGCCCATGCCTGTTCCCGAAGACCTGTCAGCCAGCACGGGACAGCAGCAGGCCAACAAGGGCGAGAAGACTCTGGGTGAGTGATGTCCCACCTCTGCCACCAGCACCACACTTCCCCACGGTCAAAACCCAGATCACTCATGCCCCCTCCCCTGTGTGACCTCAGCTATTCCACTATGGTCATGTGACCTGTGTCACCCCCTCAAATGCTCCCATAGCAGGATGCAGCAGTGCCTGTTTCTGCCATGTTGCCTGTGTAGCAGGCCAGCACTCCCAGGCTGCTTTGCTTTCACCATATGCTACAATACGCAGCTTCCAAGGTGTTCACTGTGTTTTGGGGGATTTGGGACACTCTTTCCAAGATGTTCCTGCTGTTGTTCCAACCTTTTGGGACAATCTTCCCGAGGTGTTTGGTGTTTTTTTCTGGACTTTGGGGATACTTTCCAAAAGGCATGTTCACCGTATCTTGGGGGATTTTGGGACACACTTACTAAAGTGTTCGCTGCATTTTTGGGTATTTTGTGACACTTCCCAAGCTGATTTCACTCTGTTTTAGGGCCTTTTGAGACCCCTTGGTTGTTACCATACTTGTCCTATTTGTGACCAATTGCCTACTTGATCACAGTTCTTTTAATCTTGATAAGCTTATCAGTAAATATTGTTGCTGATATATTTTGTATTCAGCCCATGTTATTGGTGTCGACATTCAACTTCTGACCTTTAATCCTACAGTTACTAAAATTACACCCATTCCTAGACTCACTGACATCAGTCATTGGCAGGGAACAACCCAGGATGGGGGGCCAGCCCATCGCAGTTGATGCTAATTATGCAAATGTTATTCTATTTCTAACTTGATGAAAATAATAGAATTTAAAATAGAAAGGGTTGATTCACATTGTTCTTGAAGCTAAGAATATTATTTCACTATCCATATTGCACAGTACTGAAAATCACCACTGAGTGCTCATGATATATTTACGGTCTGTGGCCTGTTGCTGGGCTGTCGCGTTGTATCTGTGGTGACTTTCATCAGGTCAGTTGTGACTTTCTCGCTAGAGGGTGGAAGTATTCATGTTAGAAATTCTAAGAAGAACATTGGTCTGTGTGCTGGAGTGGCTTCTGCCTGGTTGTTCGATCCTTTCTGGTTACTTTCTTGACACCTGCTTTAAAAAATCGATGCTGTAAAGTATCATAACCACCTACAACCCTGACCATGATAAGCAAGACGGGTAACTGCATGAATGGATGGGTGGAGTATAACATCAAATAGGGCTCAATTTAACCCCTAAAGTCACAAGTGGGGTGGATGGCTTTTCTAATTTCACTGCCACGGGCAACAGTCCATAACATGTGATTTTAGAAAAACAGCACAAGCAATCAAAGGAAAACAGACCTTTATATCATAGTCAAAATAACCCTACAGCTGTCCTGTGTTAGACACCAGTTGTATTAGTACTCAGATTTCAATTTTCTGATAAACTAGCATTGTCCATATTTCATAATCAGAGAAGTAATTGATCTAATTGTCTAATTGTCCTTCGTGTGATTGAGTAAGACTTTATTGGTATGTGTGGTTCTCTTCCTGCTACAATTTAATACTCCGTACTATAATAAATTGCACACCTATGTGAATATTATGCTATCAGAAGTACATAAGTCTTTTTTCAGATAATATATATTCCCAATGTGGTAATGGACATTTCGATCACACCAGTTGCCACAAAACTATAGCAAGCAGATTGTGGAGAGAGACAAACAGATCTGATTATGAGATCTGGGAGGAGGAGAAGGTGGCGGTGAGGGCACAGCTTGCCGCGTGATTATGAGCAGGGTGTTTGTGGGGCTTCCTGCCCGGGGCCAGCGGCCTGTCGCTGAGAGTACAAAGCCAGTAAAGCAGGCTTGCATTTGGCACATTAGACTGATGTTCGTGTTTCTCAGGTGGTAATGAACTGAACAACAAACAGTATCAGAATGCTGGTGAATTGTAGCATAATGGGCAGTAAGGGTGCTGCATGTTCAGGGGCTCTGGTCTGCTAATACATCTGTCTGTACCTTGAGGTCATTTTAACATCTTCATACAAACGTGTTCACTTTATCTGAATTTCCCAGTGGATGCCAATACAGCTCTAGAAAAACAACAGTCTATTTGACCAATCAATAATCAAAGTTAATGAACTTACCAAACCAGTAATATTTTTTCAGCCTTGAGCTGTCGTCCTCTTGAGATATTTTTATTATCAGTATCTATAATAAAGTAGCCAAATTGTAACGTGGAAGAAGTTTTTTTCTTAATTAAATTTTTTAATTCTTTAATCCCACATTTTAAAGATATAAATAATATTTATAAATACTTAAAATCCCACATTCTGTAAATCCTCTTACGTTAAGGCCAAGTGGAGACTGGCTTCTCTTTTTTTAATATTGATAGCTGAAATTAGCCTGAAATTTCCAGTATATTGCCATTTGTATTACCCGCTCACTGTGGCATCTCGAAAAACATCTCTCTATCTAATAACTTCAGGCAAAGAGGAAGAAAGTGTTGTAATGGCCAGTTTAAATTACAGTGGTGTTTCCAGCAGCTCAGTGCTGAAGTTAAATGCACACCCCGAAGATGGATCTTAAGAACCCAGCAGTGTAATGGATGAGGGGGGCCAGGTTATTATTGTATTTTCTGTCATTCCCTACATGCACCTGAGTGACGGACCATTTGCCCCAGAGAGCAAACCTGCACTACTCATACTCCCTGGACTCATGCTCAGTGTTTGTGTGCAGTAATGTACTGGGGTAGGATTGTCTTTTTGTCCCGTTAATGGTCTTCGTTACGCGGTTCAGGGTGGTGAGGGGGGGGGGTATACAGGAAAAGGCGCTGTTCCTGAGTTTGGGAAACTTGAGTTGCCCAAGAGGTGTCTTGCATTTCTCTTGGATTCCTGCACACATCCTTGTTAGGAAACTGTCTGTTAGGAAAGCAATATAGCACGAGGGCGTCTCTTATGATGAATATCGTTCATACATATACATTTCACTAAAAGGCTAAAATGCATTTCTATATCAAAGCAGGTGTGATCTAACACTGAAATAACTACATAAGTGACATGGATAAAAATCATGTGAAGCAAATGTGATAGAAAACTGAAGCTGTACTATATACATATTCTTCCTGCTCATATATTCACCTCCAAGAATAGGAGTGACAGGCATGACATGTTTTTGAATGACCGGTAAGCCTCAGATTTGATGCACGCTATGTGGATCTGTAGTGGATTACCACTTCCTGAAGATCAGTCTTCAGGAAGGAGAGAGAGAGAGAGAGAAAGAGAGAGGGACATTTTGTCAGTGTTCATCTCTCTAAAAAGCAAAAATGAACATGAGTGGTAATACCAAGCCCTCACGAGGGGTGCTAATTAAATCCCATAATGACTTGTACTTTGTCAGGGTTTTTCAGAAATGTAATATTCAAAAAGTTGTTATGGAACAGCTGCAGTCAGGGCAGACATCACTGTTATAATAAAAAAGTTGTGCCTACCCACAGATTTTAATACATTGACCCAACTACAGAAGATTACAAGCAGCAGACTGGATGGGACAGATTGGTATTCAATGCCATGTTTTAGTACCTCAGGTACTTGACCCGTCCCAAGCTCAGTGTTTCCCAGTTCAGTTCTCGAGGACCTCAGACAACCCGCATTTGTGCTCCCTCCCAGCTCTCAACACAGCCATGCTAGGTAGTCGGTGTTATGGATGCTAGGTGGGTGGGAGTAAAAATGTGGACCGTCTGGGGTCCCTGAGGACTAGATTAGAAAAAAACTGCAGGTTTGCCGTGCATCGTGTTGTCACCGTGTTCTGCATGGCCTTCCTCACACTCTTATCTCCAGGGTGGTGAAATTCGCTGACGGACACTTAGGAAACTCTTGCACATCCTATTTCTGCTTCCTCTCCCATCGTGTTTTGGTTTGCCTCATTGTGTGGGTGTGATTCCTCGCTGAAAGGAGGACCCGCTTCCCTCCTAAGCAGCATCGTGAGGGCCACCTGCACCTTGGATCTCCCCCCTCCCCAAACTCTCATGTTACACTGCGGTGCCACAGGGACAAGAAATCGCGAAAGAATTCAGGTGCCACTCCCGCGCTATTGGCTTTTTTTATGGAACATCGACGGCGGTTTTTCAGTGCTGTTGCCTGCCTAACAGGCATCTGACCTCCTGTGCATCTCCCCCCAAAGACTGCACAGGACCTCTGCCAGGCAGGAGCCTTGCCTATGGGCTAACCACCAAACTTTCCGTTTGACTGTCTCGCTTGGCTCGTGCCGCAGGCCGTTGGGCCCACGTGCTCCACAGCTGCGCCGAGTCAAAACGAAAACGTCAGGAATGGCAGAGCTGTTGAAGCCACGCAGCTAGACATAAAAAGGGCAGCGCCTTTCAGGGCTGAGTGTTGCTCAGACAGAAAATCTGCACCGTGCACACTGAGCTTCCAGTAAATTCGGGCACTGTTTAATAGCTGATGCTGTGAAATTTTCATCCACTGAGTGCAAGCAGGGTCAAGCGACATGCATAAGGAATCTGCCTGTATCTCTATACAGTCAGGATGTTGTCTAGGCACTCTCTGGGTCCTACCATTAGGTAACCACTATCAGACCTGTCTGAAATTAATTATGTCCCTAAACCTACTTCAGCTACAAAACCAGAAATAAACAAATAAATGAGAAAGTACATTGTAGACTGTTAATAGAGTGGGCATGTTACCATGTTAACAGAGTGGGCAGTTGATGTTATAGTTGAGGATATTATAGTTACGTTAAGTGGCTAAGTTAAGTTATTCAACAGATAATGTAGGAGAACACGAGGTGCTCTGTGGATTTGTGTGTGTGCGGTTTGTCTAAGTGAGTGCATGTTATTGTGTGTGTGTGTGTGTGAGCTGCAGAGGCTGCAGATCTAATCACTAGCGTAGGAGGAAGTGACTGTTTTATCTAGGCACTGCATAGATACTGTGATAACCCCAGACATGTTCAGAGAGCTGAAGTCATTGCTCGGGGTCTCAGAGTCCATCAGTGTGCTGCTCCTTGCAACACTGAGGCAGGAGACACATGTGGGACGTGAAGTTTCGGCTGCAGTCTGAAAACTCATTTAGGTCCCTGATCTTCATAGCCACACCAGTATCCTTGAAAGGAATGTCTGCGGGAGGTTTCTGTAGTCAAACATTTGTTAAATGTTCCCATAATGCCTGGAGTACATATCCAAGACTGCACCAATCAGCAGCAGTAATTCCACAGAGAACCCAAATTTATCATCCCTCTGGTTGATTAGGGCTGTGGAGTATGGAAGGCTCACGAGGAGTGCTTTTCCAAGTACGAATGCACACACTAGGACACCAGTAGGGGCCTCACAGAGAGCCGATGCCACCTCGGAGGCGCTTACACGCGGAGTTCCCGAAAACGGAGTGTGCTTTGCAAAAAAGAAAAAAAAAAGTGTGGAACGGCACACTCCCTTTCAGATGCTCTTTGCTAATCTGAGCGTTCCTTATCGAGACTGGCGCTCTCAGAACCGCATCGATAAGTGTCACATCTGCGCGGTTTTGTTCGCGCTCTGCTACGCAGCTCAGCTTGCAGACTTATTTATAGCATGTGAGAGCCAGAGTGCACAAACAGGAACCTTCAACCTGCCGTTTTTACTTCCAGACTGGCTCACTTTATTTCTGTCAACAGCCAAGCCGCTCATCAACATTTCACTCGCCTTTGTCTCAGGCTTGTCCGTCCAGTCACCGTCTTTTATGGCGGCATTTATGCTTCTCACCTCGGCAAAATTAGTATGTGCTTACGCAGCTCCAGAAAATTTTCAAAGTGTACTTAGCTCCCTCCAGCAATCTCAACAGGACAAGTTGTAATCTACAGATCAAATGCAAACATGATCAAAATTCATTTTCCTCAAATTGCACTTTAATATCATAGCCTTCTGAGAAGATCTAGATACGTGATTCCTGTAACTGGTAAAGCAGGATGTGTGACCGGGGGACTCCTCAAGCAAAAGCTCTTCTTCCCATGAGGGAGCGTTCCTCGGTTTAGTCACAACTTCCCCATATTCCTGCCATGCTGAAGCTCAGCAGTACTGGTTCCCTCTTCCTTGGAACGCTCCTGTGGGTCTCTCTCACTGGCAGCGAGTCCACGCTATGAGATCCGTACCATTCAGCAGGTCTCTCTCACTGGCGCCAAGTCCACGCTATGAGATTGGTACCATTCAGCAGGTCTCTCTCACTGGCGCAGAGTCCACGCTATGAGATTGGTACCATTCAGCAACTCTCTCTCACTGGCGCCAAGTCCACGCTATGAGATCAGTACCATTCAGCAGGTCTCTCTCATGGACCACCTATCCCCGCTGCCAGACCGGCATCCCGCTGCATTATATATTATACATTTAGTGAATTTGACAGTGCCAGGTATTTGTTTTTTTTTTTGTTTGTTTTTTAACCAACATTTGACAAACTTTTCGATCTCATTCCCCCCATACAAGTTTCTGGAGAGACTCCTTTATGAGGCCACTAAAGTGAAAAAGTCCTTTCAGTTGGTGTTGTATAATTCCCTGTGTCCGCTTCCCTTTCTATCACTTCTCCATGGTTCTCAGCATTTCGGTTGGGCTGCCCTTATGTCTGAAGCTTCCTCTTTTTTCCCTGGATTCCTGTATTTCATTATTCACACTCCTTCCTCTTCACTTCGCACAAACAGCGGGCGCGAGGATGGGGAAACGTCGGTTCTACTTTGACATGCAAACCGCAGCACACGACTCAACTGCTTGTCAGCTCAGGATCGAGGGCACGAGAGTACAAAATGCACAGTCTGGGGGGAAAAATGGGCACCTATAAGGAAAATTTCCTCTTTTGCTGTATACGTGATTTTTATGGTTGCAGAGATGTTAGATGGACGCTAAGGTATAGGATTAAGGATATGATGATGTGATGTGGATTTGAAGGTGTTAGATGGAGCACATAAAGGTATAGGATGTTTTTAAGGTATAAGATTGAGGTCAAGGTGATAGATGTGTAGGTATATTTTGGATTCATGTGTATATGAAGAAAATCTCTTCTCACTTCCCCCAACCTTACCCTCCATGAGAGCAAGCTTGGCTGAGATGGACAGCCACCTCATGTGGCACCCTGGGAGCTGGGAGTTAATGGCCTGGTGTAAGCTAGGTGCTGATAGAGATTTTGGGCCCCATTAAAGAAAATCATATTTGGCTCATATCCTAGACTAATACAAATATGTTCCAAATTTTTTACAGCGCCTTTCACTCAAGAGCCCTTGGATTTGTCCTAAATCCCCCCCCCATTCCCCCCACGGCGCTTCTGGGTGTAAAATGGAGGACGTGAAGCTGTAAGATGCTTTCTGTGTGTAAGATGGAGGATGTGAAAATGTTGGATAGATGAGAGGGTATAGTGTGGAATGGCTTTACGAGGGTAAGGTCAATGAAAAGGTAGAAGAGGGATACGGATGGCTTAAGTGTAGTTGTGTAGCATCTCGATGTTAATAGAAATTACCCTGTCGTCATCTGGCTTCTTATTTCCTAACGTGGCACTGAGAGTTTGGAAAGGAGCTGTTCCGGTTCTGTGAAAGCCGGCAGCTTGGCTCTTCCGTTGCCGGCTTGTGCACTCAGCTCCTCTCGGCGTCCCTCCCCGCAGGCCGGCCTGCGCTCCTCTTCCTGCTGCTGTGCTTCCTGTTTATCTGCCTGTCACTCGCTTTCTGCGGCATCACGTGGCTGCGAGCTGCTCTCCAGGCGCGGAAGGCATCAACAGAAGGAAACCATATCTTTCTTGTGATCTGGAGCACGCGCTGCCTGGGGAACAAGGCTGTGGGGCTGAGCTTAGGTCTGGCATGCGTACCTGGGAGAAGTACATCGCGTGGCTTAGGGGTTAGGGGGAGTTCCTCAGCATGCCTGTGTCCCCGTGTGTGTGTGTGTATATGTGTGTGTATATGTGCTGAGCTCTGGCAGTACCACCTCATAGCATTTCCTCATTCTCTGCCCCACTTCACTCCCCGTCCTTCCACTCAGGAACGGAAGCCCCCCCTCCCTCCTCATGCACCTGTCTGTTGACCCTCCTACATTTAGCTGCACCTGCCTCAGGGCTGTAGAGCACCAGTTTAGCATCTGTGAAGTGTGGCAAATCTATTACTATAGTCTCAATTTTAGAAATTGAATCATCTCTACGTTGTTGTAGCATTACATGCTGTCACCCTAAAGGCTGAGCAATTGTGACAGTCTTGCATGCTGTCATTTTACTAAGCCATTACTACAGTTTTATATAGTAATTTTAAAGACTGAGCCATTACTGCAATTGTATATGCTGTCATTTTCACAACTGAGTCATTTGCTATTATCTTCTATGCAGTAATTTTAAAGACTGAGGCAATACTAAAGGCTACAGTCTTACATGCTGTCACTTTCATTAGTAAACCATTACTACAGATTTACATGTTGTCATTTTAAAGACTAAATTATTTCTACCGTCTTACACGCTGTCAATGACTGAGCCATTACTACAATCTTACATGCAGTAATTTTAAAGAATGAGCCAGTAATACAGACTTACATGCTGTTATTTTGATGACTGGGCCATTACTACAGTCTTATATGCTGTCACTTTAAGGACTGAGCCAGTACTGCAGTCTTAAATGTTGTAACCTTAATGACTGAGTCATTTTTATAGCCTTACATACTGATATTATAATGACTGAGCCACTAACCAGTGGAGGCCGGTGGCAAATAAATTGAGGAGGTAAGAGGATAATACATTGTACAATATTATAATAGTGACTTTTTCCAAAGAATGGAGAAATTGTGTTTTTAAATTGCAATAATTTTTTTAGGAATTAGTAATTTCATTTACTTGTTTCATAATTAATCTGAAAAATAGAGGAGGTACTACCTCCTCTACCTCCATGAACCAACCGGCTCTGCTGCTAATATAGTCTTTTATGCTGTCACTAGAAAGACTGAGCCATTACTATAGCCATACATGTTAACTGTTATTTCATGACCGAGCCATATCTGTAGCCTTACCTACATTAATTTTAATGACTGAAGAAATACTACAGCCTTACATACTGTAATTGCTTTCAGAGTGACTATACCTTCCTGGGCCAGTTTCCTTGATATTAACTCCACAATACAATCTTCATATATATTTCTTTTCACTGGAATTTTTTAAATTATTATTATTATTTATTTTTATCAAAAAGCAAATCTAGTCACATAATAAAATACCTGAACATTTATGTGAACTGATTCACATTACAATTAATGTTTTGAAAAGAAATGCTTATTCCCACAAATGCAAAAAAAAGACATTGCCCTGTTTGTTTTTAAACAGCATCATAATTCTGCTATCATATGATTACAGTGAATGTTGATATCTGACACACTTTTGACCACATACTTTGGCTGCATACCATATTTGACTTCCAAGTAAGTCCTGGATATTGCTGTAGGACACATCCTCCAGACTGGAGTAGATGTTTCTCATACTAGACCCAGACACAATATAAGACAGGTTTGGGGGGTGGGGGGGGGGGGGGGGGGGGG